>VOQJ01007383.1:2194-15269 GCA_015052665.1 Apistogramma diplotaenia
TGCACTTTGGCCTATGTGACGTCCTCATGCGTCACATAGGCCAAAGTGCAGGAGGGCAGTTAAAGAAAACGACTGTTTCGATTATGTTACAGTTATTAAAAGGCCGCCGTAGGCCTCCTGACTGACTGTTTGAGGTGCACTAAATGGCATTTTAATTTTAACAGTCGGTAAAGCAGCGAGGGGAGAGGAGTCATGCTCTCAGACACTGGATTTGTTTTCTCATTTAAACTGCAATTACATGTTTAGACCACAAGAGGGCAGAGAGAGCGTATATGGAAGGCAAACTGCAGACCAGGTATGACGTCACACATCAGGCAGAGAACGTTAATCACGTTACTATTGTAACCAGTGATGTTAACTGGAGTTTTGTTTACACACTTTTTTAAAAGAAAGAATCTTTGGATTCATTTACAGTCGAATCACTAATCAAACACGGACCAGTGACGGCTGCCTGAGGAGCCTTTCTGAGGAAAAGTGAGCTGGTTACATCAGGACTTTCACCCAGCACTTTGGGGTTAAACGATCATGTCACAGATGGCGCTGAGCTTCTCTTGGTGTGACGTGAAAGGATATAGAGCGTTTTCCCACTCGTCCGTTATGTCGAACAGCTGCTGGGCGCAGCTTTTGATGAGGGTGTCCAACGTGTTCTCCACCAGCTTCAGGTTCTCCAGCTCCCTGAGGAACTTCTGCTTGTTCTTTGGCAGGAAGCTGGAGATGGGACAGCTTCCTCTGGACAGACCAAAGGAGAACTGTTACACAGGTAAGCTGATAACTAATTAGCATTTTCATAATTGGTTAATCTGTTGGCCATTCATTGCAGTTAATTGATTAGAGCGATGAGATCAGAGCCGGTCTTTATTCTCAGTTACGCTGCAGAGTCAAACAGCTGCTCGTGACCTCACAGAACTTCAGAGAAGTCTTCATCACAAAGATCTTCTCACGCGTTCACTCACATCCACTTGACCTTGTTGGCCGTCTGCTTCTCGATGACACTGATGCCCTCCAGGACGTTGGTGATGTCATAAACCCGCCGCCTGCGGGTCTGCAGGCTCGTCGTCGCCTCGCGCAGGTCCACCGAGCCGTCCGGCGCCATCAGCAGGAGCTCCAGGAAACGCACCGTCAGCACTCCCAGAGAGGCGTCTGAAAGCGACGGCAGGCGGAGAATAAAGCATCTTTGTGAGCTTCAAACAGCACAGGTTGGGACTGCTGCCGTGCAGAAACCATAATAAAGGCCTAACGATATGAGCTCACCAAAGCAGGACGTACCTTGTCGGGTAGTTATTTTGGTCTGCATCATCTCTTTGAAATGATTCACGACTTCCCTGCAAAGAAAAAAATCCACCAAATGTTGAACTGGATCTGCGTTTCTGTCAAAAATATGCTGTTGGCAGACACGCGGCATCGATCTGTCGTAGCGGCGGCTCCCAGGCAGCAGTTACAGCTGCCAGGTGGACTCTGACAGGTAAAAATCTGTTTTACCTGCTCGCGCCCGAAGCTGCCTGACTTTCTGGATCCTGGAGTTCAGAAAGAGAAAACCGAGCAGGTCAGAGATGCTGGTTCTGACCCCCCCGTGAACAGCAGAGTGGAATCAGCCCCCCCTGCACATCACACTAACATGTAAACATGTAAAGTTTCCTGACCTGCTTCGGTGCAGGAGGTCCCTGTACAAAAGGTATCGCAGCAGGAACATCAAATTCCTCCTCCTCATCACCACCTCCACCATCTCCATCAGCGGCCCACTGATCCTCCTCCTCGGACGACTCGGCCCCCCAGTTACTGAGCAAGCCCAGGGCCCCGTCCAGGCAGGGGGGCATGATGGGAATGGCATCACTGCTGACTCCATCATCTGAGATGTCCTCTGGCAGGAAGTGGTCTTCACAGATTAGCTGCTGCTCTGCAGAGTCCTGCTTCTCCGTCTCCCTCAGCGCTGCGAGCCACACCTGAACGCATCACACTTTTGCTCACGTACTCCGATATGGGGCCAAGATCTTTGTAAAAGTTACTAATTTGCAATTAAAAGTGTATTTAACTGGCAGAAACAATTAAAAGAGAATCCACGTCATCTACTGGACAAACTGGTGCTCAGATCATCAGAAACAGCTGGCAGGAAAAACGTAAATACACGTGATCTCGCTCCAGCTGTGCAGCTCCTGAGCTAACACCCGTGTTAGCATGTTAGCCGCTGTAACGGACGGTGTGTGTGTGTGTGTGTGTGGCCCCACCTGGACACGCGCCGGGTCCTGCGGGAAGCTGAAGAACCTCTTCTGCGGTCTGTTGAAGAGCCCCCGGTTAACATTCACCACGCGGTTCGGACACCCAGAGACGACGCACTTCACCATGGTAACCGTGTCTTCACCGCGCAGGCCCAACACGCCGAGCGGGCAGAGCGCGCATCCGAAGCCCGTCTGTAAGCGTCAGGATCCGGGAGGTTGGAGAGCCCCGCCAAGGAACGACTCCGCAGGTTTGTTTGTGTCGCCTTCCACACCGGAAATGGACATGTTTCACCCGGAAGTGCAACCACGAAGCCGAACGATGGCAACGGAGCATGTTGGCGCCAAATCTGCGCCCTCTACTGGAGAACTACTAATATGCCCGAGAGGTCCCAGGCTCTCGGCCCACAGGGGGCGCTCGCGAGTTAATCCAGGTTGGAAAGGACTCTGCTGAGCTGTTTTTGATAGTTTTAGTTACAATTTTAGATTTTTATGGGATATAATTTCTTTTGAAGCTTTATTTTTATGTCACAGTTCATTTACAAACACATACATCTAAACAAAGGCTGAACACAGCCTGCAGTTCAAGCCAAGACTCACAATGTGAGAAGGTGACTAAAGGTGTTGTCTGAGGGGAAGGCCTGGACATAAATCATAAAGTGCAGATCTGCTGGGATTTTCCCTCACAACCACCTCTGGGGTTTAAAAAAGAGAAAGCACGACTCCATCCTGCCTCGTACCGGTGGTTCAGGGTGGTGGTGATGCTTTAATGCTGTGGAGGATATTTTCTTGCACACTTTGGGCACCTTAGTGCCAGCTGAGCATCTGCTAAACTCCACAGCCTTCGTGGCCTCAGTGCTGCCTGCAGGATAATGCATCATGCCACAGAACTCAAATCATCTAACTGCAGAAATCATGACGGTTCTCACCTCAGCTGCCAGCGGCTTTAAGGCAAGCCTAACATGAAAACCTCCTTCTGCTCATGAGAACATAACCGCTCAGCTTTAAAAACGACAGCAAAGCGAAGGTCGTAATCAGTGTTGCAACACAAGATTTATTCAGAGCTAGAGATGCCAACACCAGCATGATAAAAATTGTACAAACTTCACAAGTCAAATTAAAATATCACGTAGCAACTCATGACCTTAAACATACAGCAAAAATATCAACAGAAACCCATGCCATGTGGTAAGAAAACCGCTGCCGATAGTTCTGCGAGTAACAGAGAAAAAGGGGTAAAAGGAGAGAAAATGAATGTTGTATAAAAACCCCTTATCTGTGCACTGCTGAAAAGAAACTATCATCTTCATAAAGTGATGATTTCACAAATATTCATATGGATTTCTTTTGCATTCTAGCGTGTCACATGTTAGTGTTGAGATTCTCTATGTAAATAGTTACAGTTTAGCTTTTACATCTGTTATTACAATATCTAGTCTATCGACTGTCCTTAAATGGCAGAATTGTGCTTTTACTCCCATTTCCTTTGTTATCAGTAAGAATAACTGACACGATCAAAAAAAAAAATACAAGCTGTCAGTCTAACGCAGACGTTCACTGGCAGGAAGCTGCAGATGCCAAGTTCTGGGTGGAGATGGGAAAGTCGGAATGAGACTCTGTGGCAAACGTCCACACGAGTCTGACGGGAAAACTCCCCGTCGGCAGCTTTTGTCCTCTGTGTGGAAACATCAAACATCAGTTACTTTGTAACAAATGTCTCTTTGCATGACGACATAATTTAGCATTTTACACAAACGATCCCACCCAGGTATTCAAACAAATATTTTAATAATATACTGAAACGTCTTCAGCTGCTGGATCAAATTCTGTCTTTTAAGGTTTTTGTTGTAACTCACGTTGTGTTTATGTGCACAGAAAAAAACATGTGCTCGGTTCTGCTGAAAGAAAGTCACTTTTACTTCTTTTGAACCTTTTAACCTCCTGAGACCCTGCGCCCCCACACGGGGACACAGCACAGCTCTGCTGCACCCAAACAGAAGAGGGGGCTCCAACATGGTCTCTATGAAGGAAAAGGGGCCTTTAGGTTTTCCACTCTGTGCTTTAGGAAAAGGTGCATTCCTGATTATTAACTAATGCAGTCAGTGTTCACACTTCAGAGCATGTTTGCCAACCAAAGAGGAGACTCTGGAAGGTAAAGGTCTCTGTGATGGAGGGGGGGGGGCACCGGGGGGAGTTTTCCCTTAATGAAATTTGCTCCAGGTTGCTTTCCAGCAGGCATCGCCAGCACGAAGTCTCGTCAAAGTCAGTTCCCACAAACTCGCTGTACAGTTTTTGCTTCATTTACCACATGATAATACTTGAACATACTCCAATAAAGTGCATGCATGATCGACGGTGTTGAGAAAACGCTCCATCAGTGCTGTGATTTCAGCCCGAGTGTGATCCGTAAGGCCGATTCAGATCAGTGCACAGACATCACGACTGCTGGCTCTGGTTTTCATTCATCTTTTCAATTACAAAGATTCTTACAAAAGAAAAAAAAAGCGGCGCCTGCTCATCACGTTGTCCGGCATCATGTCCCATTGTGGCTCAGACAACAAGATGCATGACTGGAAAGACGTTTCCTACACAACGAGTGCAATATACAATGAAGGATGCGAACTTTGACCCTGTAAGTCCAGCGGAGCCGTCAGCCTCGACAAAGGAAATCCTATCTACAGATGCGTCTGCCTGCTGAGCGCCTCTGAACGGCAAGAAAACATCAAAACATGGAAACAAAGGTGTCCCTGTGCAAACACGACAGAACCACAGTCCTCTCACCCGTGTCAGATCCCTCACACATGATTGTAGGAAAAGGTTTATACAAAAACGCAATACATTTATAGTTAGTAAAAAGATCTATCAGCTCGCTGCTAGTTTTATTCATAAGAAATTGCATATACCCAAACATCTTTTTTCATATAGATTGCATCCCATATCTAAACAAACGCTTTAATATTATCATACCAATATTGCTGACACGTTGTCCTATTAGCTAGTCGAGGTTGATGATTTCAAATAAATTCACAATGGCAGATTGTCTCCTAGATTTTCTGCAGCCGTCGGGTCTCTCCACTCGCGCTCCCTCCCCACGAGCGAACGGCGCGGCCTTAAAGACGGAACACCGGGGGGGGGTTGATGGCATTTTGCACCAGAAAGTTTCCGTGTCGTGATGTTTGAAATCTCCTTGCTTACAGCATCGGTTTTACTCGTAAAATGCTGAAGAGTTACATTAGTGTCCACTTCCGGACATTAAGGAAAAAACAAAGGAATGAAGCCGCCGAGCGGCGCGTGGGAAGCGGCCGCTCTGCGTGTCCCGGTCGCCGCTCCGCTCCGGTAAACCCGTGACGCCCAGTTTGTGTTTTTTTTTTCTCTGATGTATGAAAAACCGCGTTAAAATAAGAAATGATTCAAGCTTACAATAAATAAATACATACATATACACTAGAATGTGCATACATTAGCAGCTATAAACAGTACATCACATTATATTAGGTCATATGAAAATGTACAAAACGTGAATGTTCATGTAAAACTTTTTTTTCCCAAAGCAAGGCAACAACAATCAACATGATAAAAAAAGAGATACCCATGGAGTTGAGAGCATAACCGCAGAGGAAACCAAAGAGTAATGATAAATTACAGCAGCAAAAACAACCCTCTTTCTTTTTTTTATGTTGCTTTTGCTTTGCATCTGCTGCTCCGGCCTCAGTTAAACCTGGATGCCCTGCACGGCCTGCTTGATGTTCTCCAGCAGCGCCTTGTTCTCCGGGCTCTGGTACTGGTCCTGGTGGGTGTACATGTCTGTCAGTGTACTCACATAAGTGTCAAAGTTCTGTTCGTTCATCGGCTCCTGTGAGGGGAGAGAAACCCACGCAGAGACAGTCAGGTGGGACAGAGGAGGTGTTCATGTTCATCAGACACTGGGGAGGGGGGGGGCAGCAGGGGAGGAAGGGACACTATCAGGAAAGCATGACTCACAACTTCAAAATGCTCCCTTTGTTAAACATGTACAGTATTATCTTTCATATCAGCCTATTATCTACGGAATGCAACTCCAAACCATGCAGAAATCAGGAGCGGGATGGTGAGCTGGTGGCTGGATGGAAGGTTAATGTTTAGCATATGGAGACAAAATCGTGATGTCATAAACTACAAACTATAAACAGGAAGTTCATGAGCAGATGGAAGAGACAGGTAGCCAGCTGGGAAACGTGTGGAGGAGCGCGCAGCTTCGCCTGACGGATTCTGCCTTCATTTCAGTTAGATTTTAGATTTTATATAAGCTTCGTTTCTTTTCACCTTTTTGTAACATTTATTTTAAAAGATGACATCATCATCTGCAGGCTGCAGGCCTCAGATGTGACATTGGTCACTGTAGTGTCGTCCGCATGCTTTCAGGTGGTCACTGCTCCTCTTAAAATAATGTCTTTGGTAATAAAATAAGTCTTTGAGTTATGTGCACATTAAAATTTATTTATCTTTCCTCTGTTTTATTTTTGCACAAACTGACTGCTGTCGCTGCATCCTGCAGACGTCACACTGACTCAGCCAATTAAATTATTTGAGTCCACAGCCTGGAAAGCCAATGATCCATCTATAATTGGCATCTCGGAGACAAATATCCATGTCTCAAGTTAAACGATTCACCCACTTTGATTGTTAATAGCCTATTATATGGACATTATCAGCTGTAATCCCTCCATTAGGTGCCCTCCTGCACTACCAGGAGACAGGAAGGTTGTTATCGTCCCTCATAATCACCGATCATTGTAATCCTTCAATGAAGTGATCAACTGATGATTTCTATGGGACAGATAACACACATTTATCATCAATTAAAAATCATTTCAGAATTATAATCAGCATCTCAGTGCTGATAGACAGAAAAAAATGCTTATTTTAATGATGAGTTTCAAAGACCACAGTCTTCAGTTATTCAGTGGTTCTGATTGGACAGTGAGGGAGTGCAGTGGTGCCCTGACAGTCAGGATATCAGCGCTGTAAAAACACTGGATTCATCTGATTTACAGCAAGTCTGCAAAGAGCCACTCGTATGGAAGAAGAAAAGTGCTCAGAGTGCAGTAAAGCTGCAGGTCCCTGCACATCGGATAATGTAGGCTTTAAGATAGCAGGTGTCCTACTGCAGGTGTGCTACTGCAGGTGTCCTACTGCAGGTGTCCTGCTGCAGGTGTGCTACTGCAGGTGTGCTACTGTACCTACTTTAAAAACAGTGACCACCATCTCTCTGGGACTGATAGGAGCAGCAGGAGCAGGTGCCCTTCGACCACAGATGCTAAAACCAGCATTCTTTCTACTGGCCACCAGGGGGCGGTACCTGTGTTAGGACTCTGCCTCTGTAAATACTCTCGTGATGAGTTTATGGGCTCAGTAACTGAATAAAACATTAAGTCTATGTTGTAACATCTAATGTTGATGGAGAACTTCACTCTGAGTCTGAACTAAATTTTATTTAAAGATAGATTTTTCGTCCTAAGCAGGAAAAGCGGTTATCCACTGCTGATGTCACTATCAACATGGCTGAGCTGAAAGCTGCAGGATAAATGGATAGCTGGGATGTGCCTACACCACAGTGAGCTACAGGAGTTGTAGGAAGGGGGGATGACAGTGCAGAAGAGAAGGATAATTGGATAAAGGATAAATGGATCTCTTACTCTGGGAGGCATCTGTAAACAGCAGTTATGCTTTACTGGGGCCTCTTTCTGTGGCAGCGGTCTCTACGGGAGAGGGTGCACAGAGAAGTCTATTAGCCCGCTAGACACACAGCGGCGGTCACAAAGCTTCATAAGCTACACCGAGGAGTGAAAAAACACAATGTCCGCCTTAGCAAGTCGTTCCCCCTGCAGCTCTGATCACACTGCAGCAAGCTTCCAGTTTCTGAATGTTCCAAGGATCACAGAGAGAAAAAATGCCTAAAATAAAGAGACGACTGAGGCAAGAAAATCTCACACAGCAAAATAAAACCTAAGCAGAGATTTTACGTCCTGCAGTGTGAACAGAGCTTTGGGTTCAGGTCAGTATTCCTCTGCTAATCAGACTGTAGCTCACTGAGAAGTCCTTGTTAAGGCAGATATTTTTCTTACAGTGTGATATGAAGCAGTCCCGCCTATTAAAGGAAGAAGGAAAGGAAGCAGAGAGTCCAGTTATCAAGCAACTCTGGTTTATACTGCTTTAAGAGATTATCCAATTAGCCCCAGTCTTCTTCCAACACTGAGACAACATGACGTCAAAACAGCCATGAGCAACTTCACCGAAACTCAACCGAAACCAAAGAAAAGAAAGAACAACGGGGCCTTTTCTTTATGTGAAAGTCTGTGAAGCGTTTCAAAGCACAGGAGAAGCACAGCATGGACTGCTGGGAGAAAAAAAGGAGAAGGTGGAGAACAGAAAGAAGCAGATGAGGAAAAACCCGAGTGGATAAAAAGACGTTTACAAACCGCGGCGGTTAAAATCGCCCCGTCACTTAAATGTGAAACAGAAGCTCATCAAACTTTCACACATTAACATTTGTGCCACATCACATCAGACATGTTTTTGTTCTATTTGCTTAAAAAGGTTCTCTGTAGAACAGTTAAGTACCGCATTAACACTCCAAACAAAACTCCTTTCAACTTACATTTAAGTGCAGTCACTACCTGAGAGGACAAACTGCGCTTCACACAGGTGTTCTCACCAGGTTTAAAGTGGACCTGTTATTATCCTGTTCCAGTGCTGGATATTATAATAAAACATGATTAAAGCATCAAATAACGAGGTCAGAGTTCATATGAATCTATCTGTGAGCCTAAAGTTCCAGTTTCAGACAGTTTTTTCTAGTCTTGGCTCTGCATGATGTCAACAAGAGGGGATATCCCAAATATGGTCATCTCAGGCGCAGAAGCCCCACCCACTTCCTCTTTGAACCTTCTGTTTAAGACTGGCTCAGTGGGTCAGGGGTTAATAATGCTTGATTGAGGCCTGTGGATCATGCAAAGCTACTGTAGAATAAAAACACAGAGCTGGACATTAACATAAGAGGTCCACTTTAAATCGTGAAATAAAGCTCTGATAACTCCCTCATGTGATCTTCGCACACTGACATCAAACAGATACGAGGTTTTAAAACCACTAAAGTCATTTTCCAAAATGTAGAAGATTGACTTGAGATTAAAAGTCTCCAGAAATATAAATGATGTTAATGCAAAGCTTATATTTCTGTAAAAGAAAGCTCGTCTCAGGATTAACGACTGCAGGTTGGTTTCGAAGGCTGCAGCTGCTTCCTGTTCTTACCATGTGGGGAAGCTGGATGTTAGCGAGGCTGTTGATGAGCGACTGGCTCAGGTTGGCCAGCTCGTGCAGCAGGGAGTCGTTCTGCTGCTCGATCACCTTGTTCTCCTCCTCGATGGACTTCAGGTTGGTCTCCATGGTGGTGATCTAGAAGAAGAGGAAGTCAGTACGGTTCCCGCAGCATTTCAGATTAAAAGTCTACCAATAAAATGAGGCTTTTAAAGTGGCGTTGATGAACAGTTTTTCTAAGAAAACAGGAAAACATGGAAAGTTTTCATGAAACAGGTGAGAAAACAGGGAAGTCTGGATCAAATCCTAATATTCAGTCTGACAAAATCAATTCCAGTGGGAATAACGGCTTACCGGGAGACTTTCAGCCCATTACAGGACCTGTCAGTCTGGTTTCCTACACAACCGGAGTTTTATTCATTTATTTGTATTTAGACTCCAATGAAAACACAGAAACATCTTACTTGTGTCCTCAGCTTTATCATGTCCGACTCCACTTGACTGTTGGACTCATTCAGATCTTTGATTTCTTCATCCAGCTGCTTGATTTCTTCATCGTTCTCAATGCCTGAAACAAATAAAATCACATCTCTCCTGATACGACGGTCGAAGCGGCCGTGAAAGGAACATTTTTTACAGGTAAAATCATTTTTTATTGAAATGTTTCACGTAGCCGTTTTCTGCTTCCTGAGCTCTGACCTTTGCTTGCTCTTTGCTTGATTGTCAACATTTCCACGCCGCTCATCCTGGCTTTTTTCATGGCCGAGGTGGCGCGGGGACATCCGGAGAGACTGGAACAAAGCAAACACATCTGACCAAGTGTTGCTGCAAATATAAAACGATGCCAACTGGGTTTTACAGAGATACCAGCAGCATGTAGAGCAGGAGGAGGAAACACCAGCATGATTCTGCTCTGTAATTAAATAAGATGGAGCCAACACGTTTCAGGTAAATAAGCTCTTACCTCCGGTGGGTCAGGAAGCTCCCGCTGACGTGTCCCGAGCCGTCGCAGCCCGGGGTCGGGCAGGTCATGCCGTCTGTCTTCCCAGATTTCCAGACGAACTGCGAGCCGTTGACGTAGCTGTCCTTTTGCCTCTTTGCCGCCAGGGGGCAGCCTGACGCACTGCGGTGAGACGCGTACTTCCCCGTCACATGACCCTGACCGTCACACCCTGGCACTGGACACCTGAGGCACAAACATGAGGTGTCACTTTGCCTTTCGGAGCACAGCGCCACCCTGAGGCCGAGTCTGATGTTCTCCACAGAGTTTCAGGTTCAGTGAAACCTGCTGAACATCAGCCGGCAGTGTGGAAATGGTGGACAGAAGCATGAGCTAATAAACAACTGGTACTGTGCTTTAGCAACTGCCCACAGCACTCCATAGGATTCTTGATGAAGGGGGGGGCACTGAGTCACGACTCACCTCCTCATCCATAATCCTCCCCCTCCCTCCCAGGGCCCCGAGGCCACAGCAGTGTAGCGACGAGCAGGACAAACACCTCTCACCTCCTCAGCTCGCAGACGCTCGGCTCTGCCTCCTGCATCCCAAAACGTCCTTCTCACTGACATTTGAGCTGATTAGGATGAGCCGAGCGTCCGCGGGCCGCTCCCCAGCCGAGCTCAGGTTAAGCTTAATTATGATTCCACTGTTAATGATGATGGTGGATGGAACAGCAGCAGCAGCTGGCTGCAGACCGGCACCAGCTGAACTTTAGATTATTCACAAGGTCGTATTGGCTTAGCATTACGGCTCTGCTTTAACACAAATGTCAAAGGCTCTCCAGCACTAACCTTTATTGGACTCGGTCTGCTGGGAGGCGGAGGTGCAGCGCAGAGCTGACCGCGGCTCCTCGCTAAAATATTCTTTGCCAAAGTTAGAAAGGTCAGCGTGCACAGGCAGCATTTTAAGACGGAGCTGATGGATGGATGTGCCATTAGCAGAGCGGTTTGACCTCGACACCCACAGAACAACGCATCATAAAGGGACCTGGATGTGTTTTAAGGATCTAAAGATAATAATGTTGCTTTAATTACACATGTAATTGTATTAGTATGTGCACCAACCCGCCAGAACACCTCCAATCCCACAGTGCACGTGATCCTGCGGGGCACAACGGATCCACGGGACCCTCTCAGAGTGTGACATCACTAAACGTTCGGTTCTCTCCAACAAACTTGAAGCATTTTTCTGGAAACTAATTCTGATCTTGTTGGCTCAGTTTTATATTTTTAAAGATTAGTTTACTTGTAATTCTGAATCTGCCTTAAAATAATTACTGAAGACACACCTGAGACCCGTTATTCACAGTGGGTCGGGGGCCTGGTCATGGTTTGCTTTGGCTCATCAGTGCTCTGAGGGTTGTTCACGTGTTACTTAAATTCCCATCCAAACTCTGTCCTTACTTGATTGGCTCCTGGTCGTCCTTGTCCTCTTTGCTGTGCAGGATTTTGATTCCACTTTTCTTGGCTCGTGGACATCCGGACAGGCTGCAGATCAGAAAACACCGCGTAAAGACACGAGTGTGAGGAAAGGTTTACATGCATGTCAGCTTTGTTAACGTACCTCCTGTGGGAGGCGTAGTTTCCAGTGATGTGTCCGGATCCGTCACAGCCGGGCGTTGGACACCTGAGGAATGAACACAGGATCAAACGAGTGAGGCTCCGCCCACACGGATGAGGCTCGAAGCTTCACTGTAGCATCACTGTATGGATGCTACAGTATGTGAGGCTGGCGACTGTTCTGCCTAATTTCTGTGACTAACGAGACCCACATGGGAAGCAAACATGGGTGTCTGCCTAATCACTTTAAGGAAGTCCCCATTTCTGCCCTTTCAGATTAAAATATTAAAAGCAGCAGAGTGGACTCCAACACAGAGTTACACATTTAAAACGGAACAACAATGAAAGGAAGCACTTAGTGATTCCAGCCTCCTCGACCACAGTTCCCACTAACAGCCCACCAGCGATCCACCGATTCTGGTGACTCACTTGAGCTCTTGTGAGTTAGCGGTCATCATCCCGCGGATGTTCTTGTCGGCCAGCTGACAGCTTGACAACCTGCAGGAGGAGAAGAGCCACTATTACTGCAACACCATCAGCAATTGTACCAGTGTGGTCTGGTCCCACACATGAGACATGAAGCATCTCGTTACTCACGAGGTGGTTTTCGGCACTGGTGTCGTGTGGGACTGGCTGCAGGGATTTTGGCCACTAAGACGAAGGCTGTGTTTTACAGTTTGTGTTCGGAGGTTGGCGTGCTGGTGCTGGTGGCATGAATCCTCACCAGCCTCGAGGCGGCACTCATGCATGTCATAAGCTTTTGTCTTCGCTTGTATTTTGTGTTTTATCCTGCTTGTTGTTCGTGGTCTCTATGCAGCACTTTCCCCTCTTCTTTCCCTTCTGACCCTCCCTGAGTCTGGATTCTCTTCCTGCTAAAAGGAAGTTCTTCCTTCTCACTGTTGCCAAGTGCTTGCTCAGGGAGGATTGTCTGATCGCTCAGGTCCTCAAACTGATATTACAGGGCATCTACCGCACTGTATAATGTTGTGAACTGACCTTTTTATTGTAAG
>VOQJ01007387.1:11363-22172 GCA_015052665.1 Apistogramma diplotaenia
TAGAGTCACAAAATGTAAATGATCTAACCAGCTAGGATTTCTAATGCAGACTAGTGAGGACAGCAACATGTAGCATCTTTTTTTTAATGCTTTTAATGTTTTATGACTATAAACCTACATGATGTCGTTAGAAAAAAAGGCATAAGGGGATAAATGTTCAATATGACAAAAATGACTTCTTTTTTTTTTAATAAATGCACCGTTGATCAGCCATGTGCAAAAAATATTTCTACATTAAACGTGCAGGTTTCCTGAATATCCCTTCAGAAGTAACTGCCGTGCTGTGTTGTCAGTGATTTTAAGGATTTCAAGGTTATCAAGGTTACGTTGGGTTTCCCTTTGAATAAACTTGATAATCTTTCTTAAAAAGAAGCGAGATGCAAGAAGCACTAATTGGTCATTTAAGGCATCACAGATTTATGGTCTTTAAACATTCTCTGTAGATTTACATCTGTAAACCCGGTGATTCTTTATCGCGTCACGCTGTTGTACTCTGAGCATCCCCCAACCAGCCACCATAATCTCTGGGGTATTGCTATTCATAGATTGCCTTTAATTATCATCAAAGCCTGTTTGTTTCAGAGCCCTTTCTGACCTTCAAAGTACAAGGTTTGAGTATCAAAGAATAAAAAAAGACAATAATGTTGTGATTATAATCAGTATTGTTTTGCAGAAGCATTTAAAATGTACTGGGATACATGACCGATTTAATTACATTCAGTTAAGTTGAAATTAATGGAGTGTGGATCAGAGAGAGAAGAAATTAAAGCTTTTGAAAAGGAATAACTGTGGCGGCACATGGGAACTGTTTTGACTGAGCTTCCATTTCACTTCAAAACAAGCTGAAATGTTGGATTGCATACTGGTGACATAGAGCACTGCCAGTATTTTTGCTAACGAGTGACTACATACAATTTCTGCTATGACAACTAGAAATAATTCAGTGGCTGTTTGGAAGATAATTGTTGTACAATAAATATTTGTAAATACTTTTGCAGATTCACAGTTTACACTAAATAATCTGTTATAAAGCAGTTATAATCAGTTATTTCATTCTCCTGTTCAAAATAAAGCTGGAGGATGTTGTTGTACTGCTTGTCTGTTGGTCAGTCCATCCATCCATCCATCCATCCGTCCATCCGTCCGTCAGTCACACTGGGGGCCTCTTCTCCAGGTGGTGGGTTGAGTCTGGTGGATCGAGTTGTGGGGTCCTCAAAGCGGGCGTAGGACCTGTTAAGTTTGTTGGGCAGAGAGGGGTCCCTGGGGCATTGTGCATCTCTGGGGTTATAGTCTGTGATGCACTTGATGTAGTTTGCACTCACCTAACTATATTAAGGTTTAATATTTAAGTTTTTACCTATAAGAAGTACAAACCCTTTTTTGTGTATTTACAGTGTTAATTGATATTAATAGAGAGTTTGATTAAAAGACATACTAATAATTCTGAATTATTTTCACATGAAAATTTGAAGGATAGCAAGCCTTTGTGGTGCATCCACGCTCCTCGCCTACATCTGTGATCTTCAGAAAGAGTGATATTGGTCTTCCATGCAGCTAACAGGCACATAGCTACATTTCTCCCCCTTTATTTAAAACCTGTGTGTTTTAAGTCACAGTTGAGACACTATTGTTTTTTTATTCATGCAATTTTTTTTACAAAATGATTAAACATATATTCTTCTGATATATTAGTTTGATAGTGAGCACCTGATTCATATCCACAATGCACTTCTAGCAAATGTGTTGTGCACTGGGACAAATCAAGTATTAAAATGAACTTTTTAATGCAGCGATTGGTGATTATGATCTAGTCCTAACCTTATTTTTGTGGATGTTGTCTCACTTTCATGTAAATAGCTCCTCTTTTTTTTAAATAAAAAATTGTCATAGCTTCTAACACAACTATGATTATATATCATAGAGGATATTATAGTCAATCAAAGATGTGATTGTGGATGAATGAACCATTAAAGCCATGTCCACTGTGATTTGGCAAGTCATCGGTTCTTACTCACTGTGTGCATGCAGGAGGTGGGCGGAATTGGATGACAGATCCAGATCTTGCTCACCACAGTTGAATCAAATCTCTCATCCCTATTTGGCAGCATGCTTTGCTTAGCTTGTCAATGTGCCAAGTGCATTTCTGCATACATGAATATTGGTATGATATCCAGTGGTAGAAAAATGGGAGCAGACAGCTCTGAATCTATGAGTGTATAGAATCTGAAGTGGGTTTTTTCTTTTCTTTTCATGAGTGCAGGCACATCTGCATATATTTTGATATTTTTCATCAGTACGTACTGCAGTTTCATATTAAATTTTCAATGTAATATTTACAAAACGGTTACAAAAACACTATTATCGACAATTTTATGACCCATTTGTTATTTTAGTACAACATTAGACGACACTATGAAACGAAACACCAAGACAAGTACAAGGACGTGGACGTGACTCAAAGGTGCCAGAAAGTAGAAGAGATGAAAAGAAGTTTGGTAAAACTAGTTAAGGTCCATATGAAAAGGTTCATTGCTAAATCTGGAAGAAGATTTCTTTCAATACATATCAACGTTGGCCCGTGACTTTGTCCCAGTTTTGAATTTTGGCCCACTGTGTATCTGAGTTTGACGCCGCTGCCATAGAGAGGAGAAAAAGTGGACATAGTCAAAAGAACGTCACTGTGAAACTGCAAGCTTATTGCCTAATGCATTGTGACCCTGAAAAGGATGAGAAGAAGATAGATAGATAGATAGATAGATAGATAGATAGATAGATAGATAGATGGCTAGATAGATGGCTAGATAGATGGATAGATGGATAGATAGATGGATAATCTTTCTGACTGACTCGGCCAGAATTTGAAAAGTGCACTTAATGTTTTATTCAGTATGAGCGTTTTTACAAATGTTGGTCCCCAGAGGCAGAGGCTTTTTAGTATGTTGCCCCTTTTCCTCAAATTATTTTCAGATGGACCTGAGATTATCTGAACTGGTTACAATGGGAGACTGAAAAAGAAAGCAATGCATTATTATTTCTTTCATTTGTGCCACTAAATGTGTGCAACTAGTGGCCTAAATATACATAAAGATAAAGGATAAATAATTGTGTAACCGCCCCATCGTTTTTGCCTCGGTGGCAGCAGTCACATCCTGAAAGCAATATGTCGCTCTCGTACTTTCACTGAACTGTCACTTTTTTCACCCGGCTGGCATTTGCAGGCCTGTAGTCACCGATAACCATTATGTCAAACTCTGGCAAATGGGCCAATCACTGCAACCTTGAATTAAACATGAAAGTTTGTTTGCATCCATACGAGTCAGAAGAACTGTGCTGATCACAGCGCAGTGCGGCTGTGAAGCCTGGTGCTGCTGAACACGTGGCATCACTACACTCTGGTGACAAAGACATTTGTTGAAGAAAGGGAAACGAGTTTTCACTGCAACCTTAAAGTTATCTGTTTCTCCACATCTCATCAGGCTTTGAGGTCCCCAGTGGTACTGAGGTACAAAAATCGAACTTTTTTGCCAAATGATGGATTTTAAGGATGGGAACAGTTACCCTTTCTGGCAGTAAGTGGTTGGGAAGTAATGCTGCCATGATTTTTCTAAAGGCAGCTGCCTCTTTGGTTGATGGCATTGGGCAGCCTCATGCAGCCACATCACCAATACCTAATGAGGTGATACCACTTCATTAGGTAAAGTTTCTTTCAGCTGTTTAGGTGTTGTTTTCTTGAACCGGCCAAATTTAAGCAAGAACATTAAAAGAATTGTGAAGCTACCACATTTATACACAGAAACCTCTCCCACAGCCACAATCTTTTCGCTCATTGATTGCTGCTGTTTGTGTTTTTCACCCTGTTATCTTCAGACAGGTGGCTGAAAGAGGCAGAATTCACACGCAACAGTTTAGTTGTGCTCTATAGCTACATAGCTCATAGCAGGAGATAATGTCTAGCCAGTGTGCAAATTTTTTCCCCATCCATTGTTTTCCCATCGTAAATCCCACAAACTGCTTCTAGTCCATGTTAATGCCACTCAAGAGTGCCACGTTGTTGTTGTACTGATTTGATGTCCCCAGAGTAAATAATCCAACCAACCATCCATGCATTCATCCACCTACCCACCCATCTCCCTAAACCACTCTCCAGTCACAAAGGATGGATTCCAGCTGACACTGGGTGAGAGGTAGCGCACACCCACGACAGGCAACTATTCACTTTCACACCTACAGTCCATTAATTAACCCAACATGTCTATTTTTGGACTGTGGCAGGAAACCAGTGCATCTGAAGAAAACCCACAGAGAAAATTCTCTGGGCAGTTACAACAAATCCTCCGCATGCACTTTTCTTTACTTTTACATTTTATAAACAGTCATGTGAAAAAAACATTTTTCAACAGATTCTATGCAGCCCTGTGACAATATATGCACACAGTAGAGGCCAGGTTCATTTGACTAGCAGATGTTTTGGCAGCTGCTCTTGAGTATATTAACACAGTGGCACAATTGTCTCAGGAGGGGACGTCCCAGCAATTAAACCCAAGGCAGACTGTGCAATGCTCAGAGAAACCCAAAGTCTTACGTCAGGGTCAGTTATCGTGTTAAGGCTTTTTTAGACGGGATGCCAGGAAAAAGCTTCTTTACACTAAAACAAAAACTGAAAAATTTTTTTGGAACATTATCCTTTGGAAAGGACCTCAGTGAGATATTTTGCAATAATGTTCAGTGCCATGTTGGCCAAAACCATATACAGCATATCACCACACACACACCACATGGTAACAGTCAAGTGCAAGGGTGGGGGTGTGATAATTTGGGTTTTTTTGCGGCCACGAGACCTGGACAGCTTGCAGTTATTGAGTCAGCCATGACATTCTCTGTATACCAGTGTTCGCGAATCAAATATGAGACCATTTTTCCGACAGCTATAGCTTGCTCAAAATTGGGGCTTGCAACAGGACAATGATCCCAAGCACACCAGAACATCTACAATAGAACGGCTGAAAGGGAATAAAAAAATCAAAGTGTTGCAATGGTGCAGGCAAACTATAGACCGCCGCCTGAATAAAATGCTGTGACAGGACCTTTTTACAACTACGCATGAATGAATGCCAGCAAACCTCAGTGAACAGAAGCAACATTGTAGAGATGAGTCGGCCAAAGTTCTGCCAGAACATTATAAGACTGATAAAGTCTTACAGACGTTATTATTGCATTTATAAGCTGCTTTATCATGGCAATTACTTTAGTTTTCATAGGACTTTAAAGATTCTTGTTAAAACTTTCATTTTCACATGAAATATGACATAATTAGCAAATCAATCATTTTAGTAATAAAATATAATTCTGCTTTACTGGTTTCATGTCATGTTCACAAGAGCAACCGATGGCATGTAGATGCATTTTGGTTGGTGAGGCAGGATCTTTAGCACAGAAAAGTAAGACATCAGTGCAAAAAGTTGTTGCTGAAAGTCAAATGTTGAGTAGCACACTGTTCCAGCCAGCCACCACTAACAGTTTACGCACTGTGTTGTTGACTAGTTTGACTTCAGTTTGCATAATTCCCACTGTATTGTGTAGATACGTTCTTTTTCAGGTATCTGCAGATTTTTTTCCCCTTAATGTATTTACATCCAGGGTCCTATACAGTATAGAGTACTGCTGTATTTAAAGTCAGCACTTCACATCACGTATCAGAGTGTATATCACACTGCATGAAACCAAATAAAAACATGTTTACCGAGAAGCTCGGAAAAGTTCTTCAGCATTGTTTCCAGATATATGGGCTTGTCAGCAGTTTAAAAATGCTGTCCGCTGAGCATGACTGGGTTACAAAGATGGAGTATACTTTACTAACTGAAAGAAAAGAACAGATGCAGCTGATCCGTGTGACACAGACCCTGTGTGGTCCGACCAGAAACTATACCAGCACAGCAAAGAGCGCTCTCTGGGTTTTATAAGCTGCACAAACATTTTAAAGAATTTTTAAAACAGAAGCAGTCAGTGTTGTTGCTGTAAAATCAATATGTGAAGTACATTATTTCTGAAAGACAGCCCCCAAAAACTGGAAAGTTTCCAATACATCAGCACAGTGAGACTTTATAAAAAAAGAAAAAAGTGCAGCAAAGTTGGAAAATAATTTTTTTCACTTGAACCTGGCTACACTGTGGCTGCGTCACTGCCCATCTAAACTCAGAGTGAGAGCTGCTCAAGTGACCTCAAGATATCAGCATGCTGAGTTAGTGAGGAGAAACAGGAACCCAAAGCAAAATATGAAATTACAAATATGGCATTTTTAGTCAAAGTTGAAATTATCAGATTAAAGTTAATGCTATTTTATATATATTTTTTTCCTTTACCGGTTCAATATTTTATTTTGTTACATTTTTTTCAGGTTTCTGCTGATGAAAGTGGATAAAAAATATCTTCCTTGGCCTGTCTCCAAACCCCTAAGTTATATTTCTGGTGCTACTTTTTTTTTTTAGCAGATAAGTGCTCCAGATTTGATCCTTTATTGTGGAGTGCGGGTGACACAGAGGCACAACACTCAAATGCATCTCCACAATTAACTGGCAATTTCTGTTTTAGAGTGGACTTCTAAAATCTCAGGTTTTGAATGAACTAGCACCATCACATTCACTATATTTAATGTTTTACAAACTAGTGATTATTGATGCGTGTGATTTCATTTCATTTTAGACTCTTGGATAGTAGTACTTCCATTAATACTGGACCGAGTGATTTATATTTACATGTTCTTTCTACCTATTGACAGTCAAAGCTTATGACCATTAATATTTTTTTAAATTCAATTTACTTAAAAAAAGACCTGTGCCAAGAGTGCCAAAATATTTTTTGAAGACATGCAGGTGTATGCTGTAAAATGCACATGAATGTCAGGCTTCTAGCCAGCAATTGATTGGCCGGCGTTGTGCCTTGCTGAGGATTTCACCGGCTCAGCAATTAGCATTAGCATGCTAATTAGCATTAGCATGCTAATGATAACACCCCGCATGCACGCACTGTGTTGAAAAGTTTTTCTGGCTAGAAACCTGAATGTATTATGAATTATCACTTAAGGAAACTGTATGTTTTCTACTTTCAACAAGCAGCAGGCTCTCCTTAGCAGAGCCAAAATAAACAGCACCAGAAATATAGCAGTTCATTTTGCTCCAGAAAGTTCTAACAGGCTTGACCTTTTCCAGACCTCCCCGAAATGGTGAAAGCTCACCAAATAAAAAACTCCATTACAGCCACTGTGTTTCTCATCATCTGTACGCTGCCTAAATGAAACCATTTTCTTAGCACACTTTATCAGCTGGCAGTGCCTTTTTTTTTCTTTTTTTTAAATTAGTTTATTTGACAGGGACAGTGTACATTAATTAACATTGCTGTAAATGCACCAGAATTAGCCAAAAGGCTATTTTTCATCTGTTGTCCCTGGACAGATCTTAAAATTGTCTACCTAAAAACAAACAACAATAACAAAATTACATTGCACATACAATTATAAAAAACAATAAAACACATACGAATCTTCAATCCTGAAATAGCAGTTTTTTGCCATACGTTCCCTCACTCGTCTGTTTCTGTTCATGTTTAGGAAAAAGCTTTAGATGCTCTAAACAATTGCAAGACAGTCTGAGAATAATGTGATTGTCATAAAAATGTATAAGTTTCATGTACTGACTGACTCAATCTTCCACTCTCATGTTTTTGTGTTATTTTGAAAAAGCAAATATGGAAGAAGTGTTTAGATAATGGCATAAAAACGCAGAAAATGATTATGCAACACTTCAGTTTCCATCTCCCAGAGCTGAGTATGAAAAGTCATCTGAATGTGACCAAGTCCTCTAAAAAAGTGATTTTCGAAGCCACAGGGATGAGCCCACATGCGGTCTGTCCACAGGCAGTGAAGGACAGATTGAGGCACAGATAGAGGCAAGGGAAAGATGAGTGGGAGGGGAGCTGACCCGTGATACTCTCTCGGAGTAATTTTTATAAGGAGAGTTTTGTGATATTAAAACAGTAACACCTTAACTACTATTACACTCAACCCTATGCCCGACAATGGCAATTTACACCAAAACAGAGGCGGCCATTAAAAGTGTTAGAACGCAGAGCGATGTACAACAAAAAGTGTGAAGCAATTGCATCTAAGAAAACAAAGAGCTGATCATTTATTACACAAAAAGCTCCACTTCACTTCAACCTTAACAAAACTGGCTGGATGCAGAAGGGTGTGGGTCGCAGGTTATGCTGGAGTTAAAGTCAAATTAAAGGACATGTGTAGCGCAGTGGCATTATCTTTATTTCACTGAAGGGTAATTAAAAGTTCCATTTGCTTATCAGACTAAACAAGGTGTTTTCTGGTGTTTCTGGTATTAATTGAGCACTCGTTCAAGTATGTTCCCGGGCCCATCGGTTTTCGTTCCCTGAGGGTTTCGTTTAATACGATTATGTTGGAGTGGGCTTCAGTATTCACTTTAGTCATTTAGTAACTGCAGTCTGAAAGGCCCCAATGAATCTTCACAAACGTATATAATTAAAGGGTTTTGTATCCATAATCGTTCCTTTTTTAGATATTAATAAAGGCATGGGTTTCTAAGCTCAATATGTTCATTTCTGTCACTGCAGCAGATCGCCAGTGCTCTAGCAAGAGCAAAACATGTAACCAGCACCTGGAGGCTATCCCGGAGTTCACGTGGAGTATTGTGGCTGCAGGGGACCTGCGTGAGGAGAGGAATGGCAAAGCTATTAAGAAGGCAGGAAGTCCCCAGGGTTGGGAGGAAGGTAAGAATGAAGGTATCACTTTCCCCCGTTGGAGGGGAATTTCATTTTTCAACAAACTTTATCGAGCAATCTCTTGTCATACCTTAATGACTGCTCATGTTTACCTTTATAAACATGTAATTAATTTTTCACCTTTCTGATTTTATGCTTGTTTTAAAATGGCATCTATTTTTATTTACATTATTTACATTTTTGTTACGGAAATAACCAAGTAAACAAGTGCCTAAACAATCTCACTTCGAATGTTATATTTTAGCCCCGACACAATAAGTCATGTAAAAAAAAAAAAACGAATATGCTTCACTGAGCCTGTTTTCAGCAACATCTTGTAGCCCCATGCCTTCAAATCTTCCATATTCTCCGGCATCAGTCATTTTCATACCTCGGAAGATGAGAAAACAGTTTCTCTCATCTTATCTCCTGAGGTGATGGTGAAATGGAGGGAAGCAGAAGCATCTATTTATTTCCTTAAATGTTTTTTTTTCCCTGTGATGAGCTACAAGTCTAAGAGCAGATGGGTGGACTGTTGGATGAAATTGGAAAAGTGAAATGTATTGACTCGTAAAAGGAAGGACTTATAGTGAGTGGACTATAGAAATGATTGATGTCTGTCTTGTACATCTAGTTTGAGCTGTAAATGAAGGCAGAGTGTGTGTGTGTGTGTGTGTGTGTGTGTGTGTGTGTGTGTGTGTGTGTGTGTGTGTGTGTGTGTGTGTTGGTTAAAGCAGCAGCACTCGAGCCGAGATAAAGTAGTTTGATACATACAGTATCTACATGCTTGAGTTACATTTTATCTAATTAAAAGCAGGTAGTAGTTACTTTGTTTTTTCATTTTCATGACAAACATCATATATTTATTTGTCATCCGTTACAAAATGCCTGCAATACAATAGATAATGCTAAAGATAGTTAATAGTTGGTTTTTAATGGTTAAAGACCTGTAAAGCAGATATCGCCACAGCATGTTTTTTATGCGGCCATCTCCGTGACCCATTTAACATCCACCGTTAAACTGTACATGCATATACCAAAATAAAAAAAGAAAACAAAGCCAATCATGATTGAAGGAAGGCAATGCACAGTACAAAGGAAATATATGTGCATAATCGTGTTCAACCCCTCAGTTAGCCACAATGCAGTTGGCGTGTTTTGAATAATTGAGCTGGGCGAGCTGCTGTCTCCACATATTTCACTGGCACTTTTTAAAAGAGATGGAAATAGGGGATGAATACTTAATGGCTATGATCTGTGGAATTGCAAGAGCTGTTTTCTACAGTACCTCATTCATCTGCTGTAAGATGTTCAACTTTGAAGCTTGTAAATGCACAGTCTTTTATCCATGGATACCAGTATTTAGCCTTAAGTTGTGGAGACACAAACTGATGAATCACTGAGGTTATCAGAACAAGCAGCCAAGTCCAGCTCCCAAAAATCGAGGGTTAACAATACTTTGCTATGTATATTTCAATGTGCTATATACAGTAATAAATAATTAATGCTCTTTGATGTGCAAGGAAGAAAATAGGGGAACAAAAACCATAATTCTGCTAGAACAGTTCTAGTGTGACTGCGATCTTCATTTAAAATGACATCATTGCAGGAATGCCCACACAGAGGACAAAACGAGTCTTTCTTCCATCACAACACATTTGTTTAGCCAAAATGGCAGATATTTGTTAAATCAGATGCACTACAAAGCCACTTATCACACTTTCACAATTGCAGAATTGCAGTGGCTCAATCATAGCAATGCATTTTTCATCACAGCCACGCAGGTTATCAATGAGGACTATTTTGCATATGCATATGACTTGATGTCAGCCTACACTTTGCAGTTATATGAGCTTCAACTGTTCTGGGAAGGCTTTCCACAAGGTTTAAGGATTTATGGGAATTTTTTACCATTCTTCCAGAAGTGCATTTGTGAGGTCAGACACTGATGTTGGAAGAGAAGGCCTGACTCACAGTCTCCATTCTAATTCATCCCAAAGGTGTTCTATCAGTTTGAGGTCAGAA
>VOQJ01007400.1:24751-35358 GCA_015052665.1 Apistogramma diplotaenia
AACCCCCCGGTTTGGGGTAAAAGGGGGTAACCCCCCCCCCCCCCCCGTCTCTTCCTGAGGAGCCAGAGAGTCTGTAGGCTATCGCTGCTCAAAGAGGCAGGTTTCAGCAGGAGAGGCTAAACAACACATTCCGCAGGCACTGCCTACGAGCGCCACTCAACTTCACACACCCTGAAACAACATACACAAAGAATGAGAGGCAGGCAGCTGAGTGATGGGGGTCATCCAAGGGCTACTTGCCACCTTCAATCCTTTCTTTCAGTTAGTACCTAATTTGCATGTCTGCATTTTGTTTCCACGTTTTAGGTACTGCATTTCAGTACCTTTAACTTGTACTGCGGTTAAAACTAATGTTCGTGCGACTAAATTCCACATGCATTCATTTCAATGCAATTTCCAAATGACCCTGCAGTAAAAAAAAGTAAAAAAAAAAATCACAACAGAATAACATGGAAAAGCTTTACTTTATTATGTTTTGTTTGTAGAGAGAGCGCAATGATCATTTTTCCCGTACATCTCATTCCTGTCAGCCTTTTTCTGTGCAGCCACAACTGATTGAGACACCAATACTATTTATTGGAGTAATTGCAGACTTATCGATGATTCCACACAGCATTAATCTAACCTATGGATTTTTACACCCGGGGCTGAACAGCAGAATGATCTCATAGGATGAAGGGAGGCAAGAAGTGGAGAGACAGCTGTTTGTTTGAGCAATGGTGCCATCAGATAGCGGGGACTTCTCCCAGTAGAGACATTGGCCAGATATACTTTTCCCTTCACGTCACCCTGTGGAGCTGGAAAGCACTCTGATGTGGAGAGTCAGAGTGAGACTCAAAAACACTTTTGCGCTAAAACATAGACAGCCATTTAGTCAAATGGTCATCAGAAGACATACACAACTGGAGGAGATAACACACACACACACACACACACACACACGTGAAGCACATGACCCACATTTATATGCGCCACAGGTACAGCACTCTCGCTGAAGGACATCAGGGTTATCCATATGACTCTGTGGGCAATTCTATGGATTCACGGTTGTTACATTAGTGCTCAGATGTGCTCACATGAGCAAGACAAAGAGCTAACATGGACTCATGGCCATGCACCATCCCTCTTCCACAGACAAATGGCTTGCAGCCATCCACCAAGTATAGAACATGAAACACATGATAAAACATGCAATTAAGAGCTCCCGTGCTGCTGTGGAGACCGCTGGTTACATATTTCCTTACTGATTAATGGAGGAGCATTGGAAAGGGAAAGGGTTAGCGAACCCGCCAGGAGTGTTGGGTAACGAGGCATGGTGGCAGATTTATGTCCCCCTTATCCCCTCCCCCTGAACGGATGCACCCATGATAAAGTGCCGTTAGCCGCCCCTCCATCCCATCTCCTTGAAATGTCATTACATGTTCGCATGTAGCAGGTAAGCAGAAATGGAATGAAGATGGGCATTAATGCTAATGAGAACTGGGCTTTGGCCTTTTGTGTCCAGTCCTAATGGCCTCTTTCCATCTTTCCCTTGCCATAGTGCATATTTCCTAACCTCTCCCTCTTTAAACTACACTCTCTTCACATACACACAGATTTCCAAAATGCACCCCCCCTCCCCCCAAACTCCAGCAAACACCATATTTTATGACTCTTGTTTATTATGCTCTTCCATTCTGTCTGTCACCCTGCTGTCTGTGTGTCTGAGTGAGTGAATTACCTTCAGTCTGTCTTTGGGCAGTGCCTGGGCTCCTTTCATGATGACCTCCTGAACTCTCTCAACAGACAGGTCACTTCCAGCCTGCTCCAGACGCTGACTGAAGAAGCCAATCACCTAAAGGTCACACAAGTGGAAATGGCCAATCGCAAATGTGCCATAAATACACTTGGATTATTTATGGGGTAAACACAGAATTTAAACACACATCAACATGAAATTAAAATGGCTCCAAAAGCTGAATTACCACCAACTTAGTGCTGTGCTAAAGTCTTGAGCCACTTCTGAGTTCTTCAGGTTTTGCAGGAAAAATGGTAAATAGGCACAGAGATTTATTGAAATGTGAAAACATACATGGAAATACAGTATATAAGACAAGCATAATTTCTATATTTCTAACAAGCTTCAATGGTTGACCACCTTTATTCTTCAACTCAGCAACTTCAACGGTACTCTCTTAGGCAACTTTCTTGTCTTCAGGAATCGTTCTCGAGGTCATTCAAAGCTTTTCTTTGGATGTTGGCTGCCTTTTGTTCTGTTCTCTGTCAAGATGATCTCATACTGCTTCATGTTGAGATTCTGAATTGAGGTCCATGACTGATGGTGTTCCACTGTGTGTTTTTATATCCAGATATGCTTTAACTGCCCTGGCAGTGTGTTTGGGATCATTGTCATGCTGAAAAATGAAGTCATTGCCATTCAGACGCTTTCTAGGTGGTACTGCATGCACCACTCACTGAAATGCAGCTCCAAACCATGACAGAGTCTCCATCATGTTTTACTCACTGATCTCCTCTGTACACACTGATGATGATTTGAACTTAAAACAAAATATATATAAATCTGTATTCAATCACTATATAAGACCTGTTGTCACTGATTTTCTGCCCTGTTTGGCATACCACACCCTTTCTTAAGAACAGCTTCTTTACAGCTACCCTTCCAACTGAGACCATTTGATGAGGCATCACCAAAAAGATGCATCACCTGAAGGTCCAGATGCATTACTCAGCCCTTTGTCACGTATTTGCTGACACGACATGACTTTCAGATACTGTTCATCTACTCTAGATAGTTCTTTTTATCCAAGTGTAGAACTTATTGTTGCACATAGGAATCACTATTTATATTTCATATTTTTTGTTTAATAAGATTTATTAATTTTGGTATGATGGAGTCATTCAAAAATCAGTTGAATTTTGACTCACTCACTTTACTCTACTTGTAAATATCAATCAGTTTTTAGTCTTGCCTTGAAAAATAAGCATTCGGTGCTGTTTGTGTTTCTTAATACACACTTGGGACCTTGCTCTCATTGAGCTTTAATGTCAACTCCCAGTTCCATCATGACCCTCTCCGACTCTTCTAATCCCTCTGTTTGGAGCTGTCACATTAATATTTCAGCAGCCACACCCGATATGATGACACTGGGTGCAATATGAAGATCTAGGAACAAAATGGGATCATTCTACATGCTGAGGCCTAAGAGACCCCAATTGTGTAAACAATAACACCGGTCAATCTTGCATGGGGGTAAGAACATCACGTTAGAGGAATCAGTGTTTAACCTGCAGTGTGTCGCTAACTTGTTTTGATTTGAGGCAACATATTGCTGCTTCTATCAACAGCCAATTAAACGTGCATAGCCTGTCATGTTTCCTAGCAACAGTAACTTGCTTTGAAAATGCTTCTATATAGGGATATAGTACAGCATATATTATTCAAACAACCAGCTATATTAAGGTCACCTGTATAATATGATGTAGGGCCAGGGGTTATTGCCACAAGGAAATAATTTTGCTTATTTTTATTAAAAGGTGTATGTGGTATATAAGAGTGTTTAAGTAAGTGTACATTTCAAAATGCCAGCACCCAAGGTGTCCCAGCAAACCATGATCCAGTTCATCACACTTTCTACTTCCCATAACGCTTCGTGTTGTTATTTCACCTCAGGTAAAAGATGCAAATCCATGCAAAGGTCTGCTTGAAGCTTTTTACTGTAAACAAGGATCAGCATGTCTGCGACTAATCCTCAAGCTGCAGTGGACTGTGTAGGCAATGCAAACTTCTCGTTTGGATAGCCGAGTCAGCCACCTGACCTATATCTAAGCGAGCGTGCTTTTCATTTATCGAAGGCAAAGCTAAAGGCAGAAAGACCCACAAACAAGCAACAACTGAGGACGGCTGCAATAAAGCCAGGCAGGGGAGGACCACCCAGCATTTGATGTATGTCCATGTGTTCCAAACTTCAGGCAGCCACTGGCTGAAGGATGTGCATTCAAGTACTAAAATAATTATTATATTTACGATTATATAAGTTTATCCAATTACCCCTGAGCCTGCAGGCATACAGCTAAAACTGGAATGATTACAACAAAGTTTACTTTTGGGCCAGACCGTATATATCTGAGCCTGCTTCGACTGTTGCCATTCCAATGACATATTTCAAATGTTGTGGCTGGTCAGTGTTTATAAATCAAGAAGAGCTGCAAATATTTGCAAAACGGTGAGAATTCTGCCTTTTGTCAGTGGAAATAGATAAGAAAACAGCAGCATACGGCTTCATCTTCTTTTCTTTTTTTTAAAATCCTGCTTTAAATAACTATTTCACTGGAGTTCAAATTCAATGCTTTCTGAGTTTAACCTCAAACAAGAAATCTAGGAAAGTGTCTTTTTATGTTTCCACTGCTCTTCTAGGTCTTTGCCTGAAGAAAAGTTTGGAGTTCCCTAATTTAGAAAAAAAGAAACCCACAAAGTATTACAAATTCCTTTTAAAGCTCTTCTTTTGTCAGAGCAACATTAAAAAAATGCATCTACAGGCAATTTTTTTTTCTCATGCTGAGAGGCTGTTTTAAAGATTTCAGGAACACGAGAGTTCATATGAGCAGTATGTGTGTGTCTACATCTATCTAATACTAATCTCTTCATTAACTCAGAAGGCCTCCCATATGGGGTTATTTTAGAAGAGCAAAAAAGCTGCCTTGCATCCCGAATAGCCTCGGGGAAACTGACTTAACCGAGGGATTCTACCTAGGATGCCTCCCTCATGCTTATGGATAACAGTAAAAGCCTGTGGCAATGTATGCAGCAACCCCCAACCCCCAACCTCCACACATACACCCTCACACCCACCAAAGCTTCCTGTCCTCCTCTATGTGACTATGAATGGCAGATTTCTCGGGCTGTCCCTTCTTATATATACACCGCACATACTCAATGAATGTTTGTGATAGAGACACTTGATGCAAGTGGACAGATTAATTCAATCACACTACTTCAGTTCACAGCATCCACCATGTCATATTGTCCAACTGCAATGTTCTGGCACTGCTTGGCCTTTTCAGCCTTTCCGAGCAGACAAACAGGACTGACCGTGTCGAGGTTCTGCATGATGTCCTGGAAGCATGGATGCGTCCTGAACTGTTCAAAGAGCTCCCTCTTGTACAGGAGTGCGTACACCAGGTTAGGGTTGTGGTGTAGAGAGTTGCACAGGCAAGAGTTGATGATTTCCAGCATCATGCGGATCACTTCCTCAATCACACTGAGGTCCTGGGCCTGGAGGGAGAGGGAGGATGTAAAGGTTAATTGGTTTCCCACTAGACTGGTTTCACTTATTATATTGTTTTTAAATGATTGTTTTCTGATAGTATGATCAGCAGGGGGTAACAGACAGATGGCAGAAATGGCAGCAGGGCAGAGAAGGAAGGGTGAAAAGGAAAGCAGGAAAGTCAGCCAAGGTCTTAGCATGTGGCTAAAGAGTGATCTTATAAGCCAGATATCAGGCCATGTCAGCCTACATGGCCTTGTGTGGCAAAGACACGTGACAGTCAAAGGTTATAAGAAAGACAGAATTTTTAAAGCAGTTGATAAGACAGAGATATTCTTGTAGTAAATCAGCAAACAAATCTGAAAAGTTCATAAATAACGGTTTACAGATGGGAAAGTCAATGCAGGAGAGTGTTGTAGAAATCCCAGTTGAAATCCCAAAGCATGGGTATTTTCAGAAATATGCAAATAGTTGCTCTTTGCTGAAGAAAAGACTGGAAGAAAACCTCCATGCGACTATGAAAATTTGGTGGTTGCCTGGTTGGTTGCACTGGATTTTTCAGTAGTTGTGGCGACCCAGAGAATGAACAACTTTCAATGGCAAGGCAACTGCACAAGTTGGCTTGTGGGAGGCAACCTGGTCCAACTCCAAGACAAATTGACAAATGTTTGCAAATGACAACTAATTTGTGCAGAGAGATTGCCAACAAGTTGCAATCAACCTGAGTCAGTTTGCAACAATGAGTTCATCTACTCTTGTGACACATCTCTTTGCAACAGGGTGTTCAGTTCAGCTGGTTTCTGGTTACATTTCTATGTGAAAGTTAGAGTGCATTTGTCATTCTGCAGTTAAATTGCCATCCTGCAGCAACTAAGTCTCTGAGGAGGAATTTTTGTTTCAAATATATGAAGTTCTGGCTGGACTCTGAATGCGAGTCATTAATGTGAACTTCTGTTTAATGTGAATTTCTATGATTCTAAACAGCATTTGTGATTTTCACAGATGTATCATGGGTAATGAACGTATTATCATAATCAGACTGCAATAGTCAACTTGACCCCATTCAACCACAAACTGACAGCAGACTGACCCCCATATAATTGCTTTAAAGACAGCAACTCACTGCAAGTGGTTGCAGACCATAACGACCAATTGCACACAATTGGATTTAGGTTTTCAGTGCAACGAATATTGTAGTCAAATACAGACTTCTCTACCAGCATTTAAAATAACTTATTGACCTTTAACATCAAGTTTCATTTACCTTATCAGTTTGTTAGTGCTGCAGAAACCTTGAACCTTAGCCTGAGTGGTGGTAACTTGTAAAACGTGTACCTGCTCGCAGCCTTTAATGGTGAGCATGATCACTTTTACCATTAACAGAAATCTATACAGCAAAGAGGAGTGTGGTTTCATCACATAATTCACTCTTAATGGGATGGGCATGGTTTAAGATATCTGGCTTATTATCATACATTGTTCTTTAGTTACTACATTCACAACAATCGGTCTAAAAGAGAGACAGACAGACGCCACCATGGTGAGATAACGTCTTGTTTGGCATGTTCCATAGTGGCACACAGCAAGAAAACAGCAGGAAGCGTGGGAAAATGAATCAACTTCAGAGAGATAAAAACTTTGGTCAATAGAGTTCATGACTGATTTCCTATGGTGTGACAGCTATGGGTAGAGCATTACAAAATCAACCGTGTACTGACATTAAAAGATAAGCTCCATAAATGAGAAATCAGAAAAACACAACTCAGCAGCACCATGACTCATCTTACTTAAACCATCATTGCGACTTTGTCTTCACTTCCAAAAAAAGGCAACAACAAAAAAAAATTGTCTCAGCCTTTCAGTATTCTCAAATTGTCGGCTCAGCGACTTCAAAAACAAAACAAAGGCTATATTATATTTGTTTGATATATATACAGTACAGAGCATCTACATTAGGCTGAACAGCACCAAAGGGCTGCCTGGTAAGCAGCTATGAAGCTAGGGTAAAATGCAGACTAAGAGAATGCAGGAGTCAGGGACATTCAAAGCAGCTTAGCTTAATGCAATGGAGTTCTAATGAAATCAGTCCAATGGTAGACCGACCACAACTGTAACACGCGACAAAGATTATCTGACAGGTTTCAGAGCTGATCCTGGATCTGTATGATTAGCAGGAGTCACACTAAAGAACTGTGCATTCCTCTAAGCAAATATATATATGAATATTATAGCATAATGTGTGCACTATTTTGCACATTTCCACATTTTGCAGTGCTGTCTGAATACATAGTGTATTCCAATATCCTATGCAGTGCAAGCAAAATATCCCCTCAATGCTTAATAAAAAAAAAAAATACTGAACTGATGTTCATTCTCCAAGTATTGGCTGAGCAACTGGTGAGAGGAAAAAAAAGTGCACGTGAAAACATAAACTGAAACAGAAGTATTTGTACCAAGTATTCGGTTAACGTTCGAAGGGACTGCATCACACATTGGCATTCACACATGCACCTCTGTCACCACCGCCAGATAAATGATATGACAAAAACAATGTAATAACACCTTTCCAAAAGTTTAAATGACCAGTCCAACCTGTTGGTCTGAAAGCTTTAATCACCATCTTTGTTTTACAGGAAGCCTCGCCTTAATTCACGAGAAACTTCCCCTGGGTTTACATGCTGCCACATTTTAGTGTTCCTCGGAATAAGCAGCTGAGAGACATTTTTACCGTTAGCATAATTAGCAAAGCCTTCTGATTATAAAAAATATATATATTTCAAACCTCAGAGAGGAAATAAAAAAAGATTAAAAACGCTCATTCTTGGCTGGGATAGAACATGAGCTTTTATATTCTCCACAGCAGATTTACATCTCAGTGATTCATTTTCATCATTGTTCTGTTGATGACCTGTTTTGACCAAGAATTTGCAAAAACAGCAGCATGGTGAGACTCCTGCTGCGAGCTGATTGGATGCTGAGAGTCTACCTCCAATCTGGGCTAATCATCTGTAACAGAACTGCATGTGGTAGCATTTTATATTCCATTTTCAGTGCCCTGCTTTGAGAACAACTTCTTATCTTATAAATAACTTTGCTTGCTGTGATGCTTTTTTAAAAAACATGCTGCATATGAACACACACAATCACCCCCTAAAAGAAGCTGGGGGATTAAGATAACAGTAAATAACTGTATTCTTTTCAGCACTGACAAGGAATAAGGGTGTTGGGAAGCAGATTTTTAGTTGTTAAAAATGAAATAACTAGCATAACCCTTTTAATGAATTCATAGTAATGCATCTTATTATATTTGTTTACAATATAATTACTTTTGTAACCAATGAGAGCAATGCAGCTGCTGCAGGCTACAGATGTGTCAGGTTTAACATTGAGCAGCACAAACAGGTTTCACAGAGTACAGCGACGTTAGAATCCTTTAAGTTTTAGAAAAGAAATGCTGACTGTCCAGCACTGAAACGCATTCTTGTCTATTGATGTGGCCACCGGCCCTTACATGGCTGAGGGGGTTACAGGCATGGAAACAGGTCGTTTAAAGCAATGCATGCCGATTTGATTGGAAGGGGAGAAATGAAAAACAAGACTCGGGCACCACCCTAATTCACCTGGATGTGCGGGTGACCCAAAGGCTACAAGCAGAAGCCAGGGTTTGAGTCTGCACCAGACCAGCTCCTGCCTGCAATCACCCCTCCCTCTCCCTGCTTTCCTGTCGCTCTACTGTAATGTCAAATAAATTTAAAAAAAGCTGAAAATGCCTTAAAAAGATCTAACAGTTCTAGATTTATATTTTTTAAATAAAAAAAAAATACATTCTGATTTTGTAAACATCACCATAACTCTAGTTTAGTTCTTCCAACACAGATGCAATAACATATTGCACTGATTTGCACAAGTTGGTGGATGAAGGTGTGGAGCTTTAACAGGCTGACGTGGAGAGGCAACGGGAAGGCAGGAGAGCCACTTATAATGAGGATTGATTGTGCATCTGGAAGCAGAGGTGGCTCTCTGAGCTCGACTCCACTGCCTTGCTAGACTCCTTTCCACAGTGGCAGGCCATAATTAGACAGAAAGCAGGGACAGATAAGAGAGACAACTGAGTAGGAGGATGTGGAGGCAGGAGGAGGAGGACAGCAACCAAAATGGTAGCATAGAAGATAAGAGAGTAAGGGGGAGCTGATGGAGAAAGCGGACGTGATGAAGAGGAGACAAAAGCAGGAGAGGGAGGCAGAGTAGGAGTGAAGGATGCCTGGTGTGTTTGTTCTCCAGCTCTGCACCAAGCTTAATGAGATTAGTCTGGCAGGGAAAAAAATGCCACACTGGGGAATTCAGGTCACATGAAAATAGGCTAGCTAGACGTCTGCCTGGCCTTGTGTGTATGTTTGTCAAGTAGATGAGATTAAGAGGTCCATGGTCTAGTTGAAACCCAGACAGGATTTAAATATCTTGGCGGCTCCTCCTCTTCCACTTCCCACTCTGTCCTTTTGCACTTGTTTTCTCCTCAAAAAGTGTGTCCTCAGCCAGAAAACACTTGACATGTGTTTGCTTGACAGAATATTCTTTCTACCTCTCCTCCCCCTTTTTTATTCCCTCTTAGTCATACATCGTTTTCCGACCTTCTGCCTTGTCATTTGGTCACAGCCACTCATGCTGCTATTTCTTTTCTTCTCTCCACCCAGGAAAACATAGGCCTCAGACATGAGTCGTATCATTAGTCTCAACGATCCTGTCCCGTTTTACTTGTGTGACCATTCACAGAACCCTTACCAGAAAGTAAGAAAGTAAGGAGTGCATATGCGCCTGTGCAGATTCGTACGCTCGCCACATCTGTGTGATTCTGTTGCTAATTCTTCAACATACTAAGCCCGAATGTTTCGCATCTGCAGGCATGTTTGACCTCTGCTGTGTCTGACAACTGAATAGACAGTTTGCAGATGCAATCATTGACTAGAAAGCCTGTGTCCATCTAGCCTTTCTATCATACCCACACATGTTTTTAAGCAAGTGCTTGAGAGTGCGGACAGGGTGTTTAGAGACACAGACACGCAAATCCCTGTAAAGTAGGAGCTGGCATCATTAAACCAATAGCTTAGTGATTCCCTGGCCGGCCCAGCTTCTCACTGTAGGCTGTTGCAGGGCAGACAAACCAGACATATTAAGAAAGAGCACTGACAAAGGCAAGGGCATGGAGACAGACAGACAGAGAGACAGACAGAAAGAGTGAGAAGCCACACCTACAGGTTGAAAAAGGCACAGCAGAGAAAAAGCATGAAGAGAACCAAAAAAAAAAAAATGCCACATGGACAGACAGGGACGGTCAAGCGTCTTCAG
>VOQJ01007400.1:47291-58119 GCA_015052665.1 Apistogramma diplotaenia
GCTGCTGCTCACACAAAGCTGTGTACAGGCTGTTGAAATTGATCTGGAAAGTGTGAGGTTGCTCTACAGGCAGCGATGATGTGTCTGCGTGGACAGTGGTAAATATTACATTGGAGCATAATAAACAACACGTGACACAGCGTGGAAAAAGACACATTTTGACACCTTTCAGTTTAAAATTCATAGAAAATAAATGATATGTACAGTACCAGTCAGAAAACATTAATTATTTTTTAAAAGCTTGGTTTTTGCATGCTGTGTCACATGTCTTGCGTGTCTAGTGCACATATATTACCTTGTGTGTTTCTGAAACAAGTAATAGCCTGGCGGTAGGGGTTGGGCCATTCAGGACCATCTGTCAGATTGGCTAATACCAGGAGTAGCATAAGGCTCTGATTGGACAAAGGTAAAGGGTCGTGATCCTGGTCTATCCCAGCTCTGCTGCCAGCTCCACCCAATGTGAAGACGTTCCACAGACTGCCTGCAGAGAGAAAAACACAATACTTAATACAAACGGGTGTTTTCCCCCTTTATTAGGTTTAATTTAAAACCACAATAACAAAAACAGGTTGAACACATTGAATACAATAAATTAATTGAATATTGAACACAATAAAATCATCAATGGTGCAAGAAAGCTTATGTACAGGTATATGAACCATTAGCAGTCTTCCAAGAGATAAGTAAGTTTCTTTCAAAAATGCTTTACTGCTCATCAATACATAAAACATGAAAAAAATAATAAAAATTCTACTTTCAAACAATCATGCTGTCATAAAAGACAAGTTGTGACTGTCAAACTTAATAGAATTGTTAATGTGATGAAAAGACAACTAAAATTTAGGCAATTACATTTACAAACATGCTCAGGGAGTCACATTTCCACTTGAGTCTACAGCAGAAACTCTATTTGGAGGAAGCTAAGGAAGAACCGCAACAGGGAGAACTCTAAAGAAAGAATATTTGCTCAGGAGAAAAATCAAAGTATGAGGAGCCCGCCAAGCGTACTGAATTAAATCCCACAGAGCACCTGTGGTAAGCCTTGGAAGAAGCAACACTGACTGGTCAATGCTCTGTGTAGATGAACCAAAAGAAACTCAGTGAATTCCAGCATGGTCCCGTGATAGGATGCCACCTGTACAACAAAGTCCAGTCATGAAATTTCCTCACTGCTAAATATTCGACAGCCATGAAGTGGTTGGCCACGTAAAATGACAGAGCGGGTTCAGAGGATGCTGAGGCGCATAGTTTGCAGAGGTCGCCAACTTTCTGCAGTCAATCGCTACAGACCTCCAAACTTCACGTGGCCTTCGGATTAGCTCAATAACAGTGCTTAGAGAACTTAATGGAATCTGTTTCCATGGCCGAGCAGCTGCATCAAAGCCTTACATCACCAAGCACAATGTAAAGCGTCGACTGCAAAAAACACCACCACCGAGCCGTGGTGACGTGTTCTCTTCTCTTCTCTGTCTGGCAATCCGATGGACAAGTCTGGGTTTGGTGGTTGCCAGAAGAACGGTACTTGTCTGACTGCACTGTGGCAAGTATAAAGTTTGGTGGAGGAGGGATTATGGCATCGCGTTGCTATTCAGGAGCTGGGCTTGGCCCAGGAACCCCGAGACATTTTGGACAATTTCATCCTCCAAACTTTGTTGGAACCGTTTGGGGATGGGCCCCTTCCCGTTCCAACATGACTGCACACCAGTGCATGGAGCAAGGTCCATAAAGACCAAGAGTTTGGTGTGGAAAACCTTGACTGTCCTGTACAGAGTCCTGATCTCAACCCGAATTAGAACTAATTAGAGCGAAGACTGCGAGCCAGTCCTTCTTGTCCAACAAGCCCAACCTCACAAATGTGCTTCTGGAGGAGAATGGTCAAAAATTCCTATAAACACATTCCTAAACCTTGTAGTAAGCTTTTCCAGAAGAGTTGAAGCTGTTGTAGCTGCAAAGTGTCTCATTCTTAATCCTATAGATTAAGAATGAGATGTCAAGTTTATATGCATGTGGAGGCAGATGAGTGAATACTTTTGGCAATATAGTGTATATTACTACAGTCATTTAGTGACTCTGCTGTTTCATGCTGAGCAAATTAGAGTATCACAGGTTTCTGCAGCTTCCTGTGGAGTCTAAGACAATGAAAGTGGTGAATGTGATCCACGGCAGTATTGGAACTGAAAATCACTATGTAAAGATGAGTGATTACAAGCAACTTCTTTCAGATTTTCATTGTAAGAATATGAATTAGAGCCAGCTATCCATTTCCAGCTGCACCTTTCCTAATGCTTTTGAGGTTGGACTTCTGCACTGGTTCTAGAAAACTGTAGTCCTACGTTTTCTGGAGATAATCTACGTAAGATTCAGTTAGAAGATCAGCTAAGTTGTATACGGCAAGCTTATCAAAGAAATCACTGAAATATTTCACAGTTAGATCTTTTCAGCCTTACAACTGATTTACACTTCGGTGGGGAATTAAAAAAAAAAACATGGAGTACACAGAGTCAGAGTGATGCAATCAAGGCCAAATAGGCACAATGGTTTGCAGCACCTGAAATGTGAAAGAGCACAGACGGCGCCGCAGCGCAAATGGAAAGTGGAACTACTGGGTTCGTTTTTTTCTCTCTCTGTGCCTCTTCTCTCTTCTTGCGGGTTTAGAGAGCGCGAGAGAGATGAGAAAAATTCTTGTAGAGCTAGTGAAGTGCTGCATTGAGAGCAATAAGAAAGAAAGTATGAGAAACATGAACAGCAAGGTACACAGATGACAGTCTCTGGCTCCTCCACGTCTAGCCAGACAGAATGAACCAAGCGCTAGTGTGCAGTTTTGAGTCCACAGTGATCAAGCTAGTGATTTTAAGAACAAGCCAAGTAAATCTGTTGCCATCTACAGGCGAAGGCTGGAAGAGCGACACAAATGTCTGGCTCAATTTACAAGTTCTCTCCTTGATGAAGGAGCCATGTCAATTAGCTGCTCTGACACCTGTTTGTGTTGGCATCCCATCCTATGAAAAAATTAACTGAAGAAATGTTTTCATGTATCCTGTTTGATGGGAAAAAAGTGTTCAAAAGAAAAGAACATTTATGTCTGAGGACAACTGGAACGAGTCATTATTTTAAACACTTATGCATTCTGAAAATGATTTTTAAACAGCCCCCCCCCGTATGTTTATATATTGGTTCACTAATGGCTAGAGAATAACTACTCCAACGTTTGTGTGTAGGAATGTGAACCCAATTCCAGAGAGGAGGGGACGAAACTTGTTTATATCTGGGTGAAAGAACATCGGCAAAGTGCTTTGACAACAAGAACAACAACAACAAAAAAAATAACCTCAAGAGATGAATTACATAATTTGTACTGGTCAGTCTGTCTCTCTCCCTCCACACACATGATAATGCAGGCCAGAAAGAGATGTGAGAGTGAGAGAAAACAAGATCCAGCGAGAGAGGGCCAAGTTGTGACGGAGCCCTGCACATCTCTTCACTGGCACCACAGTGACTAGAACAGCAGTTTCAGAGAGACCGGTCTGACAGCCACATTTCCTGCACTCTGACACTGACACACACACACACTCACACACACACACACACACACACACACACACACACACACACACACACACACACACACACACACACACACACACACACACACACACACACACACACACTCTATTTTACCTTAGTGGGTGCTGTTTGTTATGCATCTGGCTTGGTTTCCTCTGCCTGTCTGCCTACCCACCACATAAACCCAATAATGCTACCCTGCTTAGGCTGCTCAGGACCTGGCCAGCTGCCCAGTGGAAAAAGAGGAGGAGGACACCAAGGGGAGGAAGGGGAAAGTGAGGAAAAGAGAAGGTCACACACTCTCACAGAGGCTGCTACACTGAAATCATGATCTGGACTTCAGGACTTAGGGGTACTGAAAGCTTGCTACATGCAACCCATGCACTCATAAAGCCTCCTTCATTATCTACATGTCTCCTCAGAATCTGCACAGACAGTCTATAGACACCTTTTCAATGTGCTCAAATCCAGACCATATTACAAGTTTCTGCAACAGAACATGAGGTGCTGATGCTTTCTTTGGCCTTAGTCTTACATAATGACTGACTAATGAATTAAACAGGCTGAAAACCATCACTTCTAAGTCCAGATTGCCAAGATGTATTGATGAGACACTGACCCTGAGTCTCATATTATTTCTACTAATGCAGTTAATAATGCAGGTTGTAGTAGACTATCAGTAGATGGTGTGAATAAAATCATCTTAAAGAGTGCAAGGTGCAGTAATTCCAAAAAGTACGCACAAGAGTACTTCTACAAGAGTTCAAATCCCCATGAAATGCGTTCAACCTTTGTTTTTTTCCATTTCATGAGTATCGTGAGCATGTGAACACATCAGTGGTCTCAGTGGAAACACCAGAAAAGGGAGCTGGGGCTGGAAATGATTCCGCATAGTTACAGCTAAAAAACACAGTGCAGGCAGACACCGGTCAACAGAGGCAGACACAGTGTGCTACTTACTTATTTACTTGCATAACAGTGAATGAAATATGACATCAGGGCTTTAGGCCAATGTTTTGGCCCAGCGAGGAGATAGCTGATACACACACGCACGCACGCACACAGACACACTCACACACGCACACACACACACACGGGTATGCAACGCTGTGATCATTATCTAAAAAAATGCATGTAGGGAAACATGTTGTGCAGACAATAAATAAACATGCTTCATCTGATGAATGCTCGCAAAAAAATATGCTCGAAGCGCATTTATCCAAATGCAACCCGAAACCATGCTAACATAAACATATTCGACACACGAGAACATTCCACGGATTTTGTAACAATCACGATGATAAATGCAAATCTATCGCTACAACAAATCCTGCTTACTGTTCCAGTACGAGCTGTAAATTTATCATTTTCTGTTAAGCGCACTGTACTAATGACACAGATGTACACGTGATGTGTCTATGTGACTGTTGCTAACTGAACATTAATCACGGAGACTGTAGATAACAAACTGCATAATCAGAAAGTTTTCACTGTCATTATTTATTTAACACCATCTAAGCCAAAATGCAGAAGACTAAATGCGGAAAGAGAAGTACGGCCCATGATTCAGTAGCTTGTAGAGCCGCCTTTAGCAAGAATAAGTTGAAGTACAGGATTGTATCAGTCTGTCACATCACTGTGGGGGATTTCTTGCCAGTCTTTTTTAGAGTCTTGCTTCAATTCTTTGAGGTTTGCAGCCATTTGTTTCTGTGCAGCTCTCTTAAAAGTCTCACCACAGCATTTCAATCAGATTGTGTTCTGCACTTTGACTGGGCCGTTGCAACACCGCGATTCTTCTCTTTTTCAGCCATTCTGCTGCAGATTTGATGCAGTGTTGTGTTCTTGCGTGAACAGTTTTGCCAGGCATCATCATCCCTCCATCACTTATGATTGACAGTGGTGCTGTGCATTATGGCCAAACATCTCCACTTTGGACGTGTCTCTCTAGGGGATACTGTCCCACAAGTCTTGTGGTTTGTTCAGATGTAACTTTGCAAACCTAAGTTCTGCTGCCATGTTCTTTTAAGAGAGAAGATGCTTTCTCCTGGCAGCCCTGCAGTCTTTTTTTAACTGTACTGTCATGGTGTTTAACATTTAACATGCCATTTGAGGCCTGCAGAGTTTGAGATGTAGCTCTTGGGTTTTTCGCTGAGCTTGCACAGTCTGATCTTGGGGTGAATTTGCTGGAATGTCCACTCCTGGGAAGTTTGGGAACTGTCTTCAGTGTTTCCCCCCTTGTGAATAATCTCTCTCACTATAAAATGATGGATGTCAAATTGTTTGGAAATTACCTTAGAACCCTTACCAGATTGATTGGCAGCAACAATTGCTCCTCAAATGGCTCCTAGGTTCCTAATTTGCCAGTCTGGGTAATAATCCCCCCTGCAGACACTTGCTCAGACAGAGAGCAGAGTGCGTGACAGATCATTAGGCATTAAAATGGCAAAGAAACCCAAGAACTTCTTTGCTCTGCCAATGGTCAGCGTCTGGTTCTTGGAAAAATCTGTCCATGATTCAAGTGTGTAGAAATAGCTGATTGCACTGACACAGTGAATAGTTTCTCTTAGTAAAAACAGGCCAAACTGTGTGTGTTTAGTGTGAAGAGTGCATTGTCAAGTTTTTACTAAAAACAACTTAATTGAAAACAATCCTTTCTCCTGTGATCTACGGTAGATATGAGGGATCAGCTAACCTGTGCTGCTGCTGTTGCTTTGAGGTTTACACAACTCAACTCATAAAGATATAAGCTGGTGTTAGATGAACTATCGTGGCTGACTTCCAGCCCCGCACACAGTATAAAGCAGGCATAAAAGTGGAACTCAATGAATGAATCTAATCAGCATCATCAGATTAAATTCAAATTGAAGTGTGCTGCCCCTGTTGGAACCTAACATTGACCATGAACACCACAGCTTCTCTGCAGCAGTCCAACATGGTAAATTTAACACAGCAATACAAACTAACACCTGTACACTGCACGAAACATTTCTCAATATGAAAAAAACCTATCTTCATAATCTGCACAGACTGAATACGTGTTCAAAAACCTCTGAAATGAGCATTTGTGTAAAAATGTAGAGAAAAAGTAAGAAGTTGTCAGAAAAATAAAGGCTCCAGAGAAGTACAGTTAGCCAAAGATTCTACTGAGTACAGTAACAGAGTATTTGTATGTTGTAAATTCCCACCTCTACCCATGAAATCTATTTCTTTGGTAGATAGCCACATTAATGCAAATGAATAACATTCCTCCTCGCCTCAGTTGTATTTCGTGCTTTGTGCTGCTTGGTTAAGTAGACTGAGATGATAAATCTGTTAAACATGAAAGCTTTGATTCAACTCAAAGCACTATGTTGCATAAATACAGCTCCGCATGCCTCAAGTCTTGTAGTCATCAGCTATTTTCTACTGATGATTTTATGTTTTCACAGGCTGAGCAGTCCTAAAGATGACAGGCAAACTGACCTTTAGTTATGAAATTGGTATAATCCTCCTTAACAAACCAATGTTTGCTAATGAAACAAAGTTCAAGAAAATCATCTGATATTTACTGTTTTCAGAATAACACCCACTTGTGTATTCTGTCAGTGCCAAATGCCTTTATGCATATGAGACACAGAGACAGAGAAAGAAAACAAGTGTTGTTTCTGCGCTCTGAGCATAAGAGAGCTTGTGTCTTTGTTGGTCTGCGTGTGTGTATAAGGGAGGCGGCTGCAGACAGACAGGCTCTAGGGGATTACAGAACAGGACAGGGCACCATAACTCATCGAGCTGATCACTGGCCACAGACAGACAGGCTGGCTTGAATGGTGATGGCTAACTGATAGGAATCTGCCACCAACAACCGACAAAGAGCATTTATCCGCAGGGGAAACCCAGCCCTGTTCTCACATTCAAACCCACAGAGTGCACGTTTCCAGTTAAAAGCACGCAACAAAATCTGTTCATTTTTGACGCATCATTTTCATCACTGGCTTTGCTCTCACTTTTATGTCTCAGATGAGTCTTGGTTTTTTTTAGAAACAAAAATGACACTCAGAAATCTTTTTTGTTTCCCACAAGGTATCTCATCTCCCATTCCTATAGTGTCAGTATATACTAATCCAGTGATTCTCAAAATGTGTGCTGCAGGATCATAACAGGAGGGGGGCTTAAGTGAGATGGGAGTAAAGTTATGTGTAACTAATGTTTAACACCGGAACGATCTTCATGGCGGAACAAAGAAACTCAACTCAGTTACATTGGTACAGCAAATAACGACAAATTAGCACGTTTTTCTGTAACTTCGCCGACTTTCGGAGACACACGCAAAAGGTGGAATCCACATCACTTTGCCCCCCGGGGGACTAGGAACTTCTTTGCTTCATTTTAGGTGCTCACAATCCAAAAAACGGGATGTAAAATACAGGTGACTGCATCTGAAAGGCTCATCACAGTCACCAAATGCAATAATAAACCAATCCATGTTGCAAAACATCACAGGTTAACATTTCAAATATTCACACTCTGGCTTCAACTTTAAAGCAAAGATAAATAAAAGCATAATTAAAAACACAAATAAATGTTGGATCTGTCCCATTGGGTATCAACTGGATTATCTGAGCTGTGCTGAATAACTGGCCAGATTATCTACGTTTAGGTTGCACCACAATAGCTTTTCCTTTTGTTATCGTGTGTTTGATGCGTGCGCTCGTACTTGCCACTCCTGACGCCAGGCCGTAAAGCAAGCCGCCTTCAGCTTTTGGTTCAAAAATGTGGGTTGAAGGAGGACACTTCTCTTGCCTTATGAAGTTGTACAGCAGGGTCTTCACCAGTCGACTGGTTAAACACACACTGTGGAAAAGAGAAGTGAATGTTTTAAAAGGGAGAGCTGGACACTTGCTCGATGTGAAAAATGAATGCATATTTATGCCTCAGTGCCTCTGAAAAGTCAAAGGAAACTTGGATTTTTACTTGATTTTACTTTATTTGCCCATTTTTATCACAAAGAGTACAGAGTTCATACTCATATTAGCAGCTGGAGTCATATTGTGTTCATTATTTGTCTTCACATTCGCTGCTTAGTTTAGCAAAACACACACAGGGAATATAAAGCCATGCAGTTTCAGTCTTAGTTTTATTGAAATTCTTACTTCAAACTTAAGGGATGAAACAAAAGGTTTGGAAAACAATAAGGTGGGCACTGGGCTCACTTGGTCAGTTATTCTCCAGAAAGAAAGAAAAAATTGATTTCTTTGCAAAGTCGCTAATGCTCCTAGTCGCTGATCATGCCATCTTCTTCATAGTGCAGCAGAATGTAAACCGCAGACACTTACATGAAGGTGTGTGTCTACAGCCGCGACTAACATCCTGCTCTCGGTGTACGTGTGTCTATGTTGGGCATCAACCTTAGTCATTTCTCTCTCCTTACCACACAAGCTGCAATTTCTTGAAGATAATATCTAACATCACTGTTTGCGCGTTCTTGAAAGCCTAACTCTTATTAGATAGTCTTCAAAGTTGTTTTGTCACTTGAAAGATCTTTCACCACCTCATTCAACTGAGCCAAAGTGCCCCAGTTTCGTGTTTTGGTCTAAACTGCAACTATCGGACTCGTGCGAAACACATTTGGTGCAGCAGTTATCTAAATCAAATAATATTCAAGAAAACAATTTCCAAGTACAGGCATGCATTAACATTTATTGTTTTTCCTCTCACACGCTATACAAAGGGGGTACAAAGGCTGTAAGGGGCTTAAAAAAGATTTCTCTTTTAGTATCAGTTGAATACCATGCAAAGACATTATTGTAAACTGGAGATTGTCTTAAAGCAAACAGAGGTTGTAATTGGCTGAGAAGTATTTAAAAAAAGAGACAAAAAAATATGTGGGGCCCCATCGAAAAAAAAAGTGGTCTTGAGGGAAACAAGAACTACATGTCTACATGACTACATGTACATGTCTCCGTTTTATTTCTCCACAAAATTTAAAAAGTTCATTTCTTTATTCTGAGTCTGTATTAGAATAGGTTTACATGCTTTAATGTTTAAAAAACATGTTATCTGTGGCGTACTGTGCATTGCTGCAAAAAAGCGCAATTTATTGGTCAGCTGGTTTTGGCATAAACACTGGTTATTGACCGCAACTCATACAATGCCTCTGCATGTTTTCATGCACCAGTGTTACAATTGCCAAAATTATATGTATTGTAACCATTTATTCCTCTGCGAAAACAAGCTTTTCAAGGGTACAATACGCACATCACTTTATGTTTTGACTGTCCCTCAGGATTACAAGTTCCACATAGCTCTGGACAGTGACATACGTCAATACCTGTGGAAGCGTTAGTCATATTAACTATACAGCATGCGATCACTTTCAGTTGTTGTGTGAAATTACCATAAAAAACAAAAATAATTCGCTGAGTCTTGTTTTCTCAAATGTATGGAGTGCCTGAAGACTACTGCAGTTCTGCAGCCAACAGCAGAACATTTGGTGTGTTCGCTCACTGCTTAAACGTTTTAGAGCCAAAGAAGAAACTCTCGCAACTCAATACAAGTGGCAGACTGTGAAGCAGCGCGTCACTGTTTATTTTTAGGTTTGCCAAACTGGCTGCTCAGTGGGCGTTACGCACAATTATTACACACCGATGTAGAATAGATAAACTCACCGGCTACTTTATTATGGCAAACCTGTTTAGCTGCTTGCTAATGCAAATATCTAAACAGCCAATTACATGGCAGAAACTCAATGCATTTAGGCATGCAAGCATGGTCAAAACGACCTGCTGAAATTCAAACTGAGCATCAGAATGGGGAACATTTAAGCTATTTGAATGTGGTATAGGTGTTGGTGACAGATGAGCTCATATTTGAGAAACTGCTAAACTACCGGGATTTCCAGATGCTCTAGGGTTTACAAAGTATTGTCTAAAAAAAGAGAAAATATGCATTGGGCAGCAGTTCTCTGGGCCAGAATGCATTGTTGATGGCAGAGGAGAAATTACCCCTTTTTCCTACCAAGGGATACAGAAGAGCACCTTCTGAACTTGCAACATGTTGAACCTCAAAGCAGAAGGACCACAGCAGCAGAAGACCACACACTGCTCTGGGCTAATAACAGGAAACCGAGACTACAAAGGCAACAGTGTCCAGCTTAGTAGTAGCCAGGTATAACTAATAAAGTGGCCTGTGAGTGTATAATCACAAAAATGCTTCCATTGTTACATTTTTTTTTTTTTGTTAATATGGGCACATCAAATAAAGTGTGGTCTTCAGTGAGGTGTGAGCC
>VOQJ01007400.1:76356-93630 GCA_015052665.1 Apistogramma diplotaenia
TAAGTCGTTAAATCGCAGTTTTCCCAGTCTGATATCAGACTGGGAAAACTGCGATTTAACGACTTACTCTACACAATGCCACATATTAACGTGCACCACACATCCAGTGTGTTTATTACAGCTGCAAGGAGCTGCCATTTGTCGCAGCAATTAATGAATTAAATGGAAAAAAGTGAAGCTTTGCGTGCGTGTGTGTTTCGGTGAGCTAAAGTTCGCTCAGCAGCTAACAAAGACCAGCGGACAATAAATACAACTTTGCGACTCTGACCTGAGAAATGGGTGCTGGCACCGTTATCTCTTTTTCGACTTCCTCCAGGGCTTGGACAACAATTTTCCCCTTTTTCCAATTTTTGGTTTCGCTGGGATCCTGTACCCCACGTTTTCTGTTGATAGTCGCCATTTTTCTGCGTTTCCGATCAAAAACTGAGGGGGCTATCCGGGTAACACCGTGCACTGCAGAGACACCTAGTGGCCTGGAGTTGTATCAATTTTTATGCATGTGTCCATAAATTTTATTCACACATTTTAATTCAGTTTCCAGGCAATTTCCACCCACTTTCGTTTGCTTTGACTTTTCAGGGTTCGAGATGTCAGTAGCTGCCGCGGCAGTGGCCTCTCGAGCTGCCGTGGCACAGTGGTGTAAGTGGGCGTGTCCACACGAAGCCTGTCGAAGTCCGTGTCGTTTTTTTCAGAATACCACGTGACAAAAGCCAAACGAGGTCACGTGACTGCCCCATGACGTGATCCGAGTTGCTGAAAAAGACGTGGGAAATAGAGAAATGTTCTGTCTGAGCCATTGTTATAGCAGCATAATCAGAAGCACCTGTATCCTCACCTGTACACATTAGAGCTTCAGTTTGTTCTCTAGTCCTCTGTGAGAGAGCGTTTTCTAAGGCTGGGGAAGTTATACCAAACAGAAGTAATCACCTGAGCTCCAACACTGTCAAATGAGTTTTTATTTTAAATCAATAAAGCACCCCCCACCTCGACTTAAGCACTTATTGTAACTGTTTATCCACAAAACACCACACACTAACTTCTTACAATACTTTGATATATCACAACTGATCTATTGATATATAGATATACCACAATCAGCATAAATTATTTTTATTATATTATATTTAATCTGGTTTTAAAATACCTCAAATTAAGATTTTTACATAATTGCATAATTATGCTAAAATATCCCGCAGTTAACATGCGGCAGAACAGTAGGAATTGCTGTACATGAAATGTCCAGGAGATGGCAGCACTCCTAAATGAGCAGTTCAACGGGGTTTCATGTAATTGGGCTTTTGGTCAATCAAACTCATCATCTTCAAACCAAGGTTATTATCGCAATCGGAAATGAACGAAAACTGAAATTGAAGAAAAAACAGTTTAGTTAACTGAAATAAATAAAAACGACAAAGCAGTAAAAGACAACAGGACCTGCTCTAAACAGCGGTGATTTCTTTATTTTCCTAGGGTAAAAATGTGGCCATGGGGGGGTCTTTCTGGTTTTGAAAAAATATTCCTCCTAAAATTACTATGTGGGAGTTGGAAGCTACTCCCTCTACTTGAACCCTCACAGTTTAAAAAGTTTACATTTGTCAGGGTTGCAAGAGTGTTTGAAAGTAGAGGTGCGGCTCTGCGTGTTGATGGCAGTTTAAAAAAGACATTTTTCAGATCAAGAATTTGAACTCACCCACTCTAGCAAACACAATACAAACATTTTATTTATTATTATTATTATTAATTTATTTTTGATCTGGTAGTTTAGGTTGGAAGCAACCATACGGTAATTGTCCGTGGTCCGAAAAGTAATGGTCTCTGCGCGACAGACAGAAGCAGCGTCTTGTTATGGATGAAAAAAAGTGCGGAACACTTCTCAAGCAGAGAAAAACCCCCCAAAAAAACCCTACATCAAAGTCCGCTTGAGAAACGCGCACACACAGAAACCCAAAGAGCGGAAAAGTCCCACCGGCACACGACCACAAGGTAATTAACACACATAATCCAGCTACACAAGGATAAATACGGACAGGACGTTGGCACTTGTGGATGTTGTGTACAAAAGCTGCAAAGACATAGCTGAAGTCTAACCAAGTTAGCTCTGTGAGCAGCTGCAACACAACAGGTGGTGCGAAACATCAGGATGCAGCTGGGTGGTTTGTTTTGTCAAACATTCACTACTTTCTCATGTTAATCTACTATTGAGGCTGAGGTTTACTGGGTGTTTAGTGCAGTTTATTGTGTTTTGGAATTTGTTTCTCCCTGATATTCATGTGTATCCTTAATAACACATTTATCACGTAATGTCGCTGTCTTGTGGTTGTTCAATACAGTTTTTTAAACGGTTTATTTTGTCGAGTTTTTATTACACAATAGTCAATCTTGCACCTAACAAACTATGAAAAACCCGATACTAAAACTAAGCATTAAATCAAAAATAAAAACGAGCAAAACTAAAACTAAACTAAAATGTATTATAACCCTGCTTCAAACAGGTTACCACAGGCCCAACGCGGGTATACCCTTGCTGAAGTAACATAAAGACAATTGTGATGTCTTACAGTCATTTGAAAAGACGACACTTTCTGGGCAAAACGTTGAAAAAAATTAAGAAAAGAAAACCGAAACTTAACTCAATGTGCTTCCGGTTCACTGGTGCGCAGGCGAACCGGAAACAAAACCCACACGTCCTCCTCCACTTCTGGCTGGCAGAGGCAGATCCATATTCAGCGTCCTTTGCCCAGCTCCATATTAAAATCCTCAATTTTGATATTGTGACAAAAGGCTGATGGAAGATTTTCCTACATAACTGGGAATTTTATGCTACTATGGACTAACCTGAACCTGCTGGCACAAGCCTCTATTTTTGTTGTTTATGAACATCTTATAGAAACCTTTTTTAAAAATCTTTGACCTCCATAAATTAAAGATGGAAACACATTTGAAATACGAAAGCTTCTCTCTCTCTATTTTTTTATTGCAATAAGATGCAAGTTTAGTTGTAAGCACTAGAGGGCATCACGTGCTCATAATTATTCAGTGGAACAGCGTGTGCAGTGAAAGACTGATTATAAAAGGGTGACACAGGTGTGCTGCAAAACTACCTTCTTTGTTTTCAGTGAAGGAGAAACTAATGACTTATGGTTCTGCAAGCTTTCTCTTAAACACTAGAGGGCGCCGTGGGCTCGTAAAGACACTGAAGTGGAACACATTGTGTCTAGCGAAAGATTCAATGCAACTGTAAACCATAGAGGGGTGGCACTTTGGGTCTGTTGCAAACTGCTGTCTTTGCTGTCGGTGATGGACACAGCAGTGAAGTGCAGAACAAACATTAAGCATGTGTAACACCTCTAGCTGCTGGAGAAAAAGAGATCACGGATTACTGATGTTCTTTCAGTGGCTTTCTGTAAAATCCAGTACATTTACATTAAAAAAAAACCTCCAGGGAGTAGGGTTGTCATATCTTAATAACCTCGTACTACCATATTAGGAGCCCATCGCTCTTAAGAGTGTGACTTATTTGTAGCAAGTGTTGATAAGTAGAATGGGAAGGAGAGCTGTTGGTTATCAGGCTCCTCTCCTGTGGAACCAGCTCTTATCCAGCATTCTGGAGATAAATGCCGTGTTCAAGCTTTTCTTTTTGATAACGCTTAAACTTAGGGCTGGATCAGGTGACCCTGAACCATCCCATAGTTACACTGTGATAGGCCCAGGCGGCACTGACCTCTCTTTTGTTTCACTCTCCAGACATTGGTTTGCCATTGGTACATGCCATGTATTTGTGCTTTATCCCCTCTGTGCCCTCTCTCTCCCCATACCCTCCTGGAGTTATCATACTTCCAGTGTTGCATGTTTCTGATATGCAGTTATGGGCCATATCTCAGCCAAGTGGCAAATGGCTCCTTAATGGCTTGTTCTGCTGTAGGTTTTTTTTTCTGCTAAAAGGAAGTTTAAAGGTCTTAAACTTGCTTTATAAAGTGCTCTGAGATGACCTTTGTTATGATTTGGCACTAGTAAAACTGAATTAGAATGCAGATGTAATGTTAAAGAATTCGGGGTCATACTGCAAAAATAAAATTGAAATGACTGAGTTTAAGCTAAAGGGACTTTGTTATAAGACTGACATTGGCCAAATGCACGTTTCTGTACCTTCTTACAAAAGGCAGCGGACTAATGAGGTGGTGATCGGGATGATAATGGTCCTTGATGAGCCTCTTCGCTCAGAATATCACATATTTATTCATTTATTTTTTAAATATTAACTAACAATTGCTGATCTATCTATCTAGCAATGATCAGGTTTGAGCTGCAGAGGGCGATAAGGAGCGTTGCCTGCTCTTTAAAGAAACGAAGAAGAAATCTCGCGAGATTTAGCGGCTTCAGCTCATAGTCTCGCACACAATTGTGTCTTACGGTCACGAAAATCGTTGTGAAGTACCTTTAGGTATAGTAGATATTTGTCGGTGACAGAAACAGTAAATATGTGAGGTCTGAAATTACAATACTGTCGCTATCACTAAATAAAACTGGCTTTTTAAAGGATACAGCAGAGATGCTAGCCGGTTGCTAGCTGAAAGCTAACGTTAACCTCGCCTGGGACAACGTGTGCTCATTGATTCAGTTTATTAGATTCCTCTTAATAAAAATGAAGTGTCACTATGAGGTGTTGGGTGTGAAACGAGACGCAGGAGACGACGATTTGAAGAAAGCTTATCGTAAATTAGCCTTGAAATGGCATCCAGGTTAGTGGAAGACACCTTTTGGATTCTGTTACTGTGGCGTTAGCATCTCTATTAAGATAAATAGGTGCAGGATCTTTTGAATTACCCTGTGATAGTAGTTCTAAAGCTGAGGTATTGTCGTTTATATTTTTGTATTACTTTTTAAAACTGTGGTTAATTTGTTCGGTTAAGTTCCAGTTGTTTTTCAGAGTGGGTTGGCTCCTTTCAGTTTATTTGTAATTGTTTAAAAATATATATATTTCCGTTTAGGCTAATGGTTTAGGCTGTCAGGGGCAACATTTAAGTGGTTATTACAATTGTTACGACAACATAAGAGGTTTCAGTACAAAATTATGACCTCCCTGTGAGCATTTCTTTTTCTGATGTACGTGCAGAGATGCAGTGCTGTAAATTGTCTTGTGGTTGTCTCATTTCTCATCTCTTTACTTGCTTTTTAATCATCTTGTTGCCTTTTAATAAATCTTTCAGCCAAGGGTTTCCCTCTAATACAGTGTGTTTTCTTTGCCCCCTGGTACCTTCAGATAAAAACTTGGACAATGCAGAGGAAGCGGCAGAGCACTTCAAGTTGATTCAGGCAGCTTATGACGTCCTGAGTGACCCGCAGGAGAGAGCCTGGTGTGTACGACTAAAGCCCGAACAATGTGCAACTCTCAGATTGTCGATCTGTGCTGGTTGTTAAAATCAATAAATCATATTGATGCTTTTGTGCTTCAGGTATGACAATCACAGGGAGGCTTTGCTGAAAGGAGGGCTGAGTGGGGATTATGAAGATGACAGCATTGACCTGCTGCAGTACTTCACGGTCACCTGCTACTCAGGTTACGGCGATGACGAGAAGGTTTGTGTGGTTTTGATTTTTTGTGTAGGGGTTGCTTGGTTTGCATCAGGAGTTTATTTAAACCCTGAGTAAGAGTGTTATTTTATGACAGTTTTGGTCTTATAATAAAAATAAAAATGTGTGCGTGTAATGTAAGTGGATGAGTCCGTGTGGACCTTAGCTCTCACAGTTTGATGACAAAATTCACATCACTCAGACTTGTGGGTGTGGAAAGTTAATCAAAGCTTAAGATCTTGGGAGGTTTATCAGCAGCATAAAACGTACAAAATAAAATTGATGGGAAGAGAGATAATTATGGCCCCTAATTATGAAATTTCATAATTTGATTGGTTGATTATAAAAGTCATAATAACCCACTTTTTTAAAAGTTGATTTAATTTTAATTTCTTAACAGTCTTTTCCTATTTTTTAAAATAATTTTTAAGTAGCTGTGCTTTAAAATGACTTCAAGAAAAGTGTCTCTTGCCAAATATTAATTTAATATTAAAGCCAGCTTTTCATTTCTGGGTGGGTTGTAAGCCGACCTGCAACTCACTAGGTTTGGATGTATTCGCAGCACTTGCATGCTATACACCTCCAACTGGTATGGTCCTTGTTATCTACTATCCAAACTCTTGCTTTTGGTGTTAATGCTGTTCATTTAGTTTTCATGTACTTGTATAATTAAGCACCCACCCAACAGTAAATCATTCATTGGAGGGAAAGATGTGTGCAGACTAAAACAGACTAGAGTCCCAAACTTCTAAAAATGGTGAGGGCAGCCCTCCATCCTTTTGCTTTATTTCAGGTTGTTCACAGTAAGAAATGCAATGGTGAAAATAAAGGCGAAGGTCAAATCAAATCAATACTGGCAGCCATTTCAATTCAGTTACTAATTCAGTTGCTTCTTCTCATTTAGGAAGTTTGAATTTGCAAGATAAATGTGCTTCATTCTGCTCCTCTCTTCTGTGCTTCCCAAATTTCCAGCTGGTTCATAAACACGTACTGAGCAGCTCTGTAGAGCTACATGTGCTACATAACTTCATGTTTTGCAGATCATGCTGATGCTCGTGCATTTAGTTAGGTTTTTTTCATAGTGAAAAAATTTTTTTTAGTGTCAAAGTAAGTACTCTGTATTTAAATCTTAGGTCAAAAAACATGAGCACAGCACATTTTTGAGTAGCTGCGGCACCACTCATGCCCAAATATAAGATTAGTTTTTCCTATTGTTGAAGTGTGGAGACGATAGTGACTCCATAAGGAAACCAAAATAAAGCAAGCTAAAGTTATTCCCCACTTTAAAAACAAACCCAAAACAAGCAAAAGCATGAATATCCAGTCAACAAACAGAAAAGGTCACAGGACTTGAAGAAACCTTGGCAGAATATTTCAGTCTCGATTCCTGAATATGTATTTGGCACAGAGCCACTAGAGTCCACGACCTACAGCAGCTAAATGTGTAGGCTTGGAGGTTATACTGTTGGCTAAAATAAATCTGATGTGTGCTGGGTTCAAATATAACTACCAAGTTGGGGATTCAGCATCCAAGTAGATGCTACAGAAAAACCACAAGAGTTTGATCATACGCCAGCCTCACGGTGTCAGCTGGTCTCACGCACTGTCGTTCTTACAGAGGTCAAAGGTGGAATTTTTAATGATGACGATTAATTTCAGGTCACTTATCTTCCAATCTTGAATGTGTTTTGATGTGTTCTTATTGGACGGCTCATTAGTGGCTGTAGAAGGTCGCTGATGAGCAAGACTGCCCCCTAGTGTAATGTTGTTGCTTTGACATATGACTGTAGCGCCTCAACCTACACAGCATGCCCTTGCCTTGACCCTGAACCCGGCTTCTGCGACAGCACTCACTGATCGCTCTGGCAGCGCTGCCCTGAGGGACTGTGGGAAAGAAAAATCTTTGTGCCTCTCTGAGTTTCTCTTTTACTGTTTCCTCTCTCCCTAGGGCTTTTACACCGTTTACAGGAATCTTTTTGAGTCCATTGTTAAGGAGGAGATGGAGCACAGCAAGGTGGAAGATCAGGAAGAGGAAGAGGAGTTTCCTCCATTCGGGGATTCACAGAGTGATTACGATTCTGTAAGCCTGTTAAACACGTCAGTTACTGGATGAACCAGAGAGCTAATTTTTTTTTCCTTTTTCTTTTTTTGTCTAGTTGCTGCTTAGTTGATGAAAAATAAAAGCCTGATCCCTGTTCTGTTGGTAACAGGTCTTGCTGTCTTTGTTTCTGTATCGCAGGTAGTGCATGTGTTTTATGGCTACTGGCAGAGCTTCTGCACTCGCAAAAACTTTGCTTGGAAGGAGGAGTATGATACGAGGCAGGCCTCCAACCGCTGGGAGAAGAGGGCCATGGAGAAGGAGAACAAAAAGACTAGAGAAAAGGCTCGAAAGGAGCGCAACGATCTGGTGCGACAACTGGTGGCCTTCGTGCGTAAGCGTGACCACCGCGTGCAAGCCCACAGGAAGCTGGTGGAGGAACAGAACGCGGAGAAGATTAAGAAGGTGGAGGAGCTGAGACGGCAGCAGAAGCTCAAACAAGCCAAGTGAGTAAAAGATGGGGACAGATGCGAGTTATATATATATATTTTTTGAATATGTTTCCTCCTCACACTGCTCTATATGTCCACCCAAGACTGGCAGAGGAGTACAAGGAGCAGAGCTGGGCGGCCATGTCTGAACTGGAGAAGGAGCTGCAGCAGATAGAAGCTCAGTACGGGAAAGAGTTTGGAGATGCATCGGAAAGCGAAGAGGAGGAGCTGGAGAAGAACAGTGAAGAAGGAGGAGGTACGGGTGACTGCGTGTGAGGTTTCTGTGATCACGCCGCACTTAAGAGCGGCAGTGAATATCAGCTCCATAGCTGCACATTGTGTGGCCCCTCAAATATGTGAACAGTGATAAATTTACTGGGAAACAGCAGAGCAGCCAGAAACTGTGTTTCTCCCATTTGTTTTTAGGGCTTTTAACTGGCACGGTGTTGGTGTTGTGGATAAGTCTTTCACAATAAAAGTCAGTCTTCCTAGTTAACAGCGTATGGTGGTACTGAAATAAACTGTTTTTAACTTCTTAGACACAAGCAAGTCACTGAGTGCATGTCTGAGGAAAAAGGTCATGGATTTCACAACATAATTGAAGCAGTTCTTTGTTTGCATCACATTCTTTATATATGACATGATATATGTCAAGTGGTACAGTAATGAATGGCCTCCTCAAAGCTGCTTATATCATAAAGTAAATAATTGAAGGAATGTAAACAGTTACTGCAGCCAGTGTCAGTAAAGTTTGTACAGCCCAATGACATATAATACATCTTTTTTTTTTTTATGAGTTGGATAAATCCAGACCTGGGCTATAAATCAGCCTGTTATCTCCAAAGGTCATAGAGTGAATTTTTACGACGACCTTTGCATTATCTTCCAATATTGTATTGCTTGGAATAATGTTTGTGGTTCAGCTGACCTTGAAAAACAAAAGCTAATCTGTGTTATCAAACAGCTGATGGTGAATGCAGTGAGAGCCTGTGCGCCTTCAGCAGTGGATGCACAAACCTGATTGAGCAGGTTCACCAGCGTTCACACTGACTGCCAGTGAGGCAGATTGTGTCTGCGATCACGAGTGTTGCCTTGGGATGGCACCTCACAGCGGCTGCAGCCTAAGCTGTAGGAAACAAGACCGTCTGAATGCAAGCCGATCTTATTGGCTGATGTTAGATAGATATGACATTTAAAAAAAAAAAATCCCCTTGAGCCATATTGCAATTTTGTTGATATTACGTAGTTTGCCCACTAGAGGGCCCTCTGCAACTTCCCTGTTTGCAACACACATGATCAGAATCTGAATCAGAAATATGTTATTGATCCCAGAGGGGAATTTCTGTTGTTACAGCTGCAACTGTTTATTGTGTAGAAAGAAAAAAATGCCACAAACACAACAATCAGCTGATCCGGACAGAGTTATAATTTACTTGGCAGTGGCCCTCCAATTTCATTGTACAGCTGTATAATGACAATAAAGGCTATTCTATTCTATTCTATTCTATTCTAAATCACAACTTGACCTGTACAATACATCAAAGTTTTGGATCTGAACAGGTCTCCTGTTAACCCCCTACTGTAACTGTCCCCAGAGTTCACTCTGCTCAAGGTGCTTTTAGCTTCTGTGCTCCTGTTCTTTGCAACAAACTGCCTGTTGACCCGAGGTCAATCAAATCTGTGCATACATTCAAAAACAGACTCTCAGGCTTACAGTTAATAACTGAGTGTGGGTGCGTGAGCATGTTGTATTTTACTGCTTTGTGTTTTCATCATAAACTTACACATGTTTTTATCTTCTAGCACATTGAGTTTAAGTATAATGAAATGTGCTTTAAAGAAAAGAAAATGACATTGACATTGTGTCACCAATAATGCACTGTAGGCATTATGGCAGCAGCAGCGGTAGAATTTGTAATGTGTGACTGTTGCGAGTTGTGAAGGCAAAGCAGCCAGGCTTTATCCATGAACATGCAGCATTAATCCAGCTTTAACGCTGGTGTACAAGGGGAACCAGAACCACCGGTTTTGTCGGGTGCATCTCTAAACTAAAAAGAAATTAAAAAATAAGAGTAACTCATTTGTTCTTGCTTGCATTTTGACGTCGCATAAATGCTCATTTGCAGAAGCAGAGCAGCTGGATGGAGACGGGCTGACAATCGACGATTACGATGATCTGTACTGCCCAGCGTGCGATAAATCCTTCAAGTCAGATAAAGCGTGAGTGTCAAATGTTACCTTTCAGCATGACTTTCAGAAAGTTGCAGCCGAGCTTAATCATTGTTGTTACCTGTGCACCTCATGCCTTTGACCTTTTTTCTTCGTTTTCTTTCACCTGTTTCCACAGTATGAAAAACCATGAAAAGTCTAAGAAGCATCGGGACATGGTAGCTTTGCTGAGGCAACAGCTGGAAGAAGACGACGATGCACTCGGTTTGAACCTGGACGGAAAGGAAGGAAGCGAGAACGAAAATGAGGGGGAAGAAGAGGAAAAGCCAAGGCAAAAGTATGTAATGGCCAGTCAGATAAGATGTGACAATAGAAAGATATAAAACAGATACAAACATAAATACATTAATAAATAAAATGAATGAGGAAGCAGAGGAAGGCTGCAAATGTCAATTAATATAACATGAATGTTTGCATTGTTTTCTATTCATTTCTAGATCATTTAATAGCTCATTAAAGCCTTTTGCTTCTTGGTGATGCACCCCATCCAAAAAGTTGAGTTGTTTTTACTGAGCTCTGTGTTTCCACCTTTACAGGCTGTCCAAAAAACAAAAGAGGAAAAGAAAACAGCAGAAATCAGTCCCCGTGCGTATCATGCTTCTTTCGTCGTGAATGCCTGGTTTTGTGAAGTAAAACTTTCTTAACGGACTTATGTGATCTCTGTCCACACTCTCCTCCTCCGTAGCAGAGTGCTCCAGGGGAGGAAGACAAGGAAGAACCAACACTGACCACCGGTGAGGAGGAAGCCTCCAAGAAGTCAGCAGACCCGACAGAGCCCGAGAGTCAGGATGATCTGCCTCCCACAGAGGGCAAGAGGTCAGTTCAGTTTCTTTTCCATCTCTCGGTCTGTCTTGTGGCCAAGTGCTTTTTCTTTTCTTCTTCTTTTGTAAAACCAAGACACAGATACCGACTGGTCCCCTGGCTTCGTCTGCTTGAAGGCGTTCAACAGCTTAGATAATGCCATCAGCTTAGTCGGATGGCTTGCTAGGTGCTGGTTTTGTCTCCTGTTTCATGCCTCTATTAAGCTACATGAATTCTGTCTTGCATTGTCTTCTTGTAATATACCTGATCTATGAAGGAAGGAAAAAATTCTGCTGATGAAAGAATCTGGTCATTCAGTATATTCAGGTAGTCAGCTGACCTCATTGCTGAAACTAGACTCGACCGACTGAAACAACCCTTGGATCATAACGCCGCTGTAGGCAGCAGGCGTGATGGGTGCATCACTTCATGTGCCTCTCTTCTTACCCTGGTGCACCTGTCACTCCAGAACAGGATAAATCAGGGCTCATCAGACCACATGACCTTTCTCTGCCCAGTCTTAATGCTTCCTGGCAAACTGAAGCCTTCTGTTTGCTGATTACCCTCCATGACAATTTTCTTAAGGCTTACTGGCCGTCCCAATCCCATGAGATCTCTTTACATTGTAGGTGTGGAAATGCTCTCACTCTCACCACTGATCTTCCAGGTTTTAATAACGCGTGGACAGTTCTTAATCCAATTTGAGTCGTTTCAGAGACAGTCTGAGTTGCATTCTTTACTTGAGAGGGCAGAGGTGTACTTTCAGCTGCTCCCTTATTTCCCAGAGGGTTGCTCAAGGCAATGGCCAAATCACAAGCCGTGGATCCAAGTCGACATGATCCAACACAGATGTTCAAGAAATAAGAAACTGCTCGCTGCATCAGTTATGGTTAAATGACCTGTTGCCAGTGGGAAGATTATTGAAAGGCTCTGATGAGTTTGCTCAGTTAAATCCAGATTGTTCTGATGTTTATGTGAATTTTTCTTTTCTATCCTTCTCGTGAATGTTTCTTCTGCAGCACTGGAAAGACAAAGGGAAAGAAAGGAGGAGGAAAAGAGAAACCAAAGAATGTGAAGCTGCACACAGAACAGTTTCCTGAGGTTTGTAAGATCTGAATTTTACAGATGGTTTTATTGCTTTTTTACATTTATGTTTTTGGTGCTGTGCAAAAGTCTTAAGCCACCCTGTTTCCTTTGTACTTTGTTTCCAAGTAGACACTTTTTCAAGGTCTTTCAAAGTTTTTATTCATGCATTTTGTGTTTGTTTTCTCCCCACCCCTTGGTTGAACCTAAGGAGACAATTTTAAATAGACACTGTTACGAGCAGCCCGCCGCGAAACCACATCATTTGTTCCCGTTTCTTTAGTTACACCTTCGAAAGATGCCAGTGACAACAGTTCGACAGGTATAAAGTAGTATTTTTGCACCAACAATGTGATTCTTAAAAAAAAAACAGTGTGTCCTTAAATTTTAAAAAATGAGGAGACTGCGAAAGTGGAGGAGAAATGAAGAAGGGGCAGGAGTAAAAAGAACAAACTGTACAGCAGATGAACAGTATCAGAAAGTCAGGTCCCTAAGAAATAGGAAAAGATGCAGCAAAGATCTGACACTGCCCCTGACCTTTGAACTGCTGTTCACTGAAGCCTCATTAGAAATGGTGTCAGTGGAAGGGCGGCGGTATAGAAGCCATTCTTAAAGGAGGAAACAGAAAAGGCTGAGCTAGGCCACATTACACAAGAGCTTTGAATGTCCTTCAGGAAGCCTGGAGAACTCTTCCTGAAGAGAAACAACAATAAAGCTGCCTCAGAGACTTCAGGCTGTGATCACGAATAAAGGTGGTTACTGTTTTTGCCTTATATGCTGTATTTCTGTGTATATTTACACAATAAATACCTGCACATATTTTCCTAGTAAAATGTAAAAATAAATAAATGAAGGATGGCTCAAGACTTTTGCACAGTACTGTATTTCTAGCATTGTTAATTAAATCTTAAGTATTTGTAAACCTCTGTGCCTCTACATGCTTCACCCTGCCACATTAGTTCACATTACTTCCATCACTTATCTCCATTCCCACCTCCAGAAGGAAATGAATCTCTGCTGCGTCACCTGCAACAACGAGTTCCCCACAAGAAACAAGCTGTTCGACCATCTGAAGTCCAGCGGCCACGCTACAGCCCTCACCGGAAACGCTTCTCACAGCTCCATGAGCAAAAGCAAAAAGGACAAGAAGAAGAACAGATAGCACATCCCGACCTGGAACTTTTGAACCTGAAAAGGTTCGACTCAGCAGGGACAATCAAAGAACCTCCTGAGACCTTTTCTTCTTTGTAGGTGCCACAAAAAAGTTAAATTGAAAGATCCCCCACCACCCCCCGTTCACAGCAGGATGCACTTCACATAAAATAATGGTAGTTATCATCAAACATAAAATAGCTACAGTATTTTCCACAACCAGTCAAAACAATCTGATGGGAACTTGTAGGAAATTAAAACTTGTTCTTCAATTTAAGCAAAAAAATGAAGCATATTTTGAATTTGATGGCACAAACACACCTCTTAAAAGTTGGGACAGGGCCATGTTTACCACCGTGTGCATCCGCGCTTCTTTTGGCATGTCAGGAAACTGAGGATAGCAGCTGCTGGACTTCAGGGAGGAATGTTGTCCCATTCTTCTGTGATAAAGGATTCCAGCTGCTCGGCAGTCCTGGATGTGCTTTGTTGTATTTTTAGTTTCATGATGTGCCAAATGTTTCAGTAAAAAGTCTGGACCGCAGGCAGGTCAGTTCAACAATATGAAGCCGTGCTGTTGTAGTAGCTTCAGTCTGGTTTAGCAGTGTCTTGCTGAAATACACAAGACCTGAAAAAGAGGCCACCTGGATCAGAGCATCCCAGCCTTTGCAAGCAGGGATTTTTCCAGATTCTTTAAGTCGGACAATTTTCCACAATTGGCAGTTATTTTGCAGACTGGTGACAAAAACTGCTTCTTATCTTCTTAAATAGATTTACCTCATTTCACAGAATTGGAAACCCTGCAGCGCAGCTGAATTTGCTCTCAGTTTAAGCACAGATGGTTGCTGCTAATGGTGCAGGCGGGATGAGTCTTTTGAAAATGCAGTAAAATCATCAGATTGTAAATATGGTCCACTTCATTAGGTATACCTGCTCAGATGCTTGTTAATATATTTAATCAAAGCTTCTGCAAAAATTTTGTTATATTACCAGTTGAATTAGTTTTATCGATTCCACCTTGGCCCAGGCCTTTCTGGGGTTAGGTTAATTGGTCACTCTAAATTGCCCACAGTTGTGAATGGTTGTCTGTTTCTGTGTGTTGGCCCTGCGACAGGCTGGCGACCTGTACAGGGTGTGTACCCTGCCTCTCGCCCTATGTCTGGGATAGGCTCCAGCCCCCCCGCGAACCCCAGCGGGATAAGCGGTAGAGGATGGATGGATGGGCTAAAAGACAAACAACATCAACTTGTGTAACTGTTTCGTCATGAACTTCTCAACCTCACCTATGGAAATAAGATGAGCTCTTACATCGAGCAGTGATGAAGCAGCCGGACACGCCAAGGGATTTCCTCCGAAGGTGTTGGAAGTGGGTGGTTTTCACAAAGGGAGCAGCGATTTCTGGAAAACAAAACACATGAATAAACAAGCTCACACCTCCACTCGCTGCTGCCCGCAATGAAAACTTGAGCCACATATACAAATTCCTCAGAATACATGCATTGCAAATGGTTCGTGTAAGTGTCAAGGGGCTTCATGGTGGTTTCTGGGTTATATAAACGGCACCAAGTGGGATTTTCTTTTTGGAGGACAAGTGGGGTCATAAACTGCACGTCTTAAAGTTGACCAGTATGTGAGAGTTATGCCCACCATGGACACAGAGCGGCCTATTATCACACACCCACTCACAGAAGCAAGCATACATTTTCAAGGCTAATACTAATTATCATGTGAATCAGTGTTTGTCAGTTTTGTCTTTTAAGGCAGCAAAATAATTATATAAAAAGAGAAGAGAGTCAGTAGATGCGGTTAAAATGAGGGAACACTAATCATGTAATCAATATTACATTTAAATTGTGTATGGTGGCATGTACATGTACTTTGCTTTTATAATATATTGCTGAATTTCCAGGTAAACCCTCGGTGAAATTCGGGCTTACAAAGTTCCTCAAAATGATTAACCATGACAACAAGTAAATGATTAGCAGCTTGAACTGCCGGGGCATAAATACTTATTTTCACTGACCTTTCTTTCTTTGGCCACAGCTGTTAAAGCTCAACACATGCACACATTCACCATGAGCAGGAATGTCGTGGTAATTTAGGGCAATTTTTTCTTGTTCCAGGGTGGAATACTTGTACAGCATAAATATTTAAAACACTTTTAAAAAAACAAGAATTGGGTGCACAAAGTTATATTTTCTGTAATCCACACAGGCTGAAAATTATACATACGTGCTCAAACATATATAAACAAGTGGTTTTACAATGTCTTTAACCTGACAAGGTCAAGGACTATTAACTTCTTGTTAGTGATCATGATTGACTACAAGTTTCTTTTTGCCAGCATAAAAGGGATTTGTTTGACAGCACTCATTGGACTGACAAATACTCAGAACAATGGGAAAGTCCAAGGAACTCAGGAAAGACTTAAGAAGGAAAACGGTAGACTTACACATGCTGCGAAGGCCTCTTGGAGTCATTTCTAAACAACTGCAGATTCCGATCATCAGTTCAAACATTTGTATGTAAGTACAAGTTAACTGAATGCGTCTCCACTTTGATGGAAGAAGAGCCAAATTGTCGGATGAGAGGAAATTGGTTAGGATGTTCAGGAACAACCCAGGAACCACCAAAGGTCAAGGCTGCCATGAACTGTCCGCAGTGAAGCGAGTTTTTGCCATCACGAGCCAAATGCCTTCTGGGAAAAATAAAGTTTTCTGGTCAGACGAGACAAAGATTGAGCTATTTGGCTGCAATAAGAGGCATATTTGGAAAAGTAAAGGCGAGGCTTTCAAACCTAAGTACACTACCAACTGTCAAACATGATGGTGGTAGCATCATGCTCCATGGCTGTTCTGTTGGCAGTAATATTGGTACACTGCACATTGTGGTTGAAATAACGAAGGAGGACGACTACCTCCAAATTCTTTAACTTAACCTCAAACCAACAGATAGATGACTGAAACAATGATCCCAAACACACATGAAAAAAGCAGGTTCAAATTAAGATCATGGAATAGCCTTCCTGAAGCCCCAACCTCAGCCCTACTGAGAATTTGTGCTTCGAAGCCAGGTCTATGCCAGGAAACCAACCAATTTAAATAACTAGCTCAAGTCTGCCAGGAAGAGTGGTCAAACATCCAGCCAGAATTATATCAGAAACCTGTTAATGCCTACTAATAGCATCTGGTTGCTAAGGGACATTTAACCAAATATTAGTGGAGGTGTTTGTACACTTTTGGCCCAGCGTGGATTAGAAAAACCAAAGTAAATTCAAACTTGTGCACCCAATTCTTGTTAAAGCCATTAAAGATGTATGAAAAGTTGAAAGAAATATTAAAAGCCTAAAATTACTATGACATTCATGCCCATGCATGGTGAGCATATATAAACTACAACTATTAAACATCCTTCACATTCTTTTTTAAAAAAAAAAATCTTGTACACTGTAAGACAAACCTTTTAATACTATAAATATTAAGATTCCTTGTGAGACTACAATTCACACACGTGCACGCTGTTATTAGTGCAGGAGAGATAGCAATGCTTAATCTCCCAGACCATGGCGATGAATGTCCCTGTTTATGAGAGCATCAATAAAGATAACTGATGTGTGTTAAGCCCCGAGTGCATGCGTGTGTACCTTGAGCACGGCTACAGTGTCTGATGGTCTACACAGGGGAGTCCCTGCTGTGGCTTCCTCCCCAAGGACCTCTAAACACATCAGGGCACATGATCTGTTTATTGGGCAGAAACCAAGTCAGCTGGGTCAGTCTGACAGTTAATGGTTAACACAGAACAAAGAAATCATAAAACCTGGAATGCTGTCGTAAGATTATTTGCAATGCCTGCTCAAGTAATGCACCCCCCCCCCCCCCCCCCCCCCCAACAAAAAAAAACACCACCCACCAA
>VOQJ01007400.1:93650-111983 GCA_015052665.1 Apistogramma diplotaenia
AAAAAACCAAAACCCCGGAAGCCCTCCGACAACCTTTTTTCCACCCCCCCCCAAAGAATCCCCCCCCCCCCCCCCCCCACAAAACAACAAACTCCTAACACTACATGGCGCATCCACGTTGGTTTTTGAGAATTCTGGAAATATACTGAGAAACACACTTCCCGTAAAGCATAATTTGTCCTGACCAGAGTCTGGCACACGCCGGCGTTTTGTTGCTGAAAATAGCACACATGAATAAACGAGTTTTACAAGAAAATCACATAAAAACATACTGTGAATCCTGCATCTTTGTGTAACTTTATACTAGACTATATCACTGCCAACCTTGCATAATATGACATGATAACAAACAAGGACAAAATATTGTCTCAGCAGTATAATATAATCCAAATGGGGCCCATCCTCTTATTAAACGGTAGCATAATAGAGCTTATTCTGCTTATAAGGATGAAGGGTTAAAGGCACAGCCTGTAGTATGTTTATGTTCTCTGATTAGACGTATTCTGATTAGACAAAAAATACACAGGCGAGAAGTTACAGAATGGGAGGATCATAACTTTTTTTTATTAGTGTTAGCACAGTGGCACATTTTAAGGGCTCAGATGAAGAATAAATGCAGGACTTCCCGATTTATTCACCTATAAAGCCGGTTGGCAGTTGTTATTGGGTGACCATGGACGGAGTTTGTTAACACAAAAGCATCACAACCATGTAAGATAACAGCCGCAAAACTTTATATGTATGCAGTTAAAATAAGTTCAGGTTGAGTTCAAAGATGGGCGTGGTCTGGCCCAGGATCAAACATTTCAAATGACAGTTTTTCTCAAATGCTTTGGTGAAATTCTCATAGCAGAAACGTCATTCTTACTACTCTTAATGCAGTTCTCAAACCAATAACGCATTTCCCCACCCACATTAGCCTTTTCTCATTGTTTTTGCACACACTGCTGTAGTTTCTCCACATACTTCATGGCTAAATATATAATACCGGTTGTTGTGTTGATGCACTTCTCATCTAAATGTAGCATCTCATCAAACAGATTGCACTTTAGTCAGTCACAACTCTAGATTGCACACTTTCCTGAATACTGTCCAGCATTGCATTAGCTGGGCAATATGAGAATAGCCCCACAGAGTAATATTGGAAGAGCATATGGGAGAAGGATATAACACACAAGGCCCTGACATGATTTACCTACAGGTTAACGAAGCTAGCTGCACACCATGAGCACCTGGCAGAACGAATGAACCAGGTGCTAAAGGATGAGACACACCAAGAATGGCCTGAACCCCAGAATGGACCAGTCCCATCCAACTACCAGCTGATAGCCTGCCTCAGTACAACATGGAAACTCCTGCCAAGTATCATAGCAGCTAAGATGAGCAGGCACATGGCTCAATACATGAGCGGGGCCCAGAAAAGAATTGACAGAAACACCAGAGGAACAAAACACCAGCTGCTGTGAGACTAGACTAGACTGAACAATCTGTGCACCGCCTGGATTGATTGCAAGAAAACCTGAGTCAATGCAGGGTTTACCAAGGTGATGCTCTGTCCTCACTGCTGATCTGCACAGGCCTGAACCCTCTCAGCCAGATCATTAACAAGACTGGATATAAATACTGAGTATAGAATAAAGCAGAAATCAGCCACCTTGTCATCATGGATGATATCAAGCTGTATGCCAGGATCCACAGCACTAGGAGCTACAGTAATGACATCAGAATGTCATTGGGACTGGAGAAGTGTAGTCAGATGACAACAAAGAGTAAATATGCCACTACGAAATCTGCAACCACAAAGTACCTGCAGAGAGTAAGGCAAGTCCTGAAGAGTCAGCTGAATGGGAAGAACAAGAGCTACACCCTGCCAGATACCGTTCTGGGATAATAAGCTGACCAAAGGAGGAGGTAGAAGACACTGACATCAAGACAAAACAGCTCATTACCATGCATGGAAGGTTTCACCCCAAATCCAGCACCCTATGACTGGATGCTAAGCGGAAGGAAGAAGGCCGAGGACTAGTGAGCCAGAACCTGGATGGAATAACAAAGATGCATGAGTGCATCAGGAAGATGGCCACAAAGGATTATGTGCTTAGTGAGGAGCAAGAACAGGATTGCAGTTCTCTTTCCAGAGTCTAAGTCTTAAAACTGTGGTGAAAGGTTTTTAATCCACTGATCACAGAGATGAAGTGATTGAATAACTTTGCATGTTTTGACATATGTGGAAAAAGTTTGAGTTGTTTTAGCATCTTTTGCACAGGTGAGTCTGAGTTGTGAGAAATGCATTAAGAGATGTGAGGATGACATTCCTGATATGGGAATTGCACCAAAGCGATAAAACTGAAACACCAGGCAGGATGGATGGATACATCCGTGCTTTCATGTTGTTTCCACAAAATTCTGACCCTATAATCTGAGGATAGGACATTTTCTCCCCTTGGGAGCTGCATCAAGAAGGGCATCTGGAATAAAACTGTGCCAATGCCCACAGTTGCGGGGTGACCCCTTCTGGCGAGGGAGCAGCTGGAAATAACTTGTTTTTTTCTTCTTCTTTTAAACTATGATTTCATGCAAGCACTGAATTTGGTGCCTTGAACATGTCAGCTGGATATGACAAAAAAAGACTTCTGTTTCTGCAGATAAAAACTACTAATCAGATCATGGGCTCAGACCAAAATAGTTCTACAGAGTCAAATCAGCCTGCTTTCACTTTAAAAACAGATAAACATGTTAGGACTTGTTTCAGCAAGAAAGCTATGGCTAGAATCCTCACTGAGAAGAGAGCAGACAACATCAGTTCAGTCCTCACATCTCTATACCAACTGTTCCAAAATACATTTCCAACCTGCTGATCTGCTGTGAACCATCCAGACATCTTGGAGCTCATCTGGGACTGATCCGTTTACTGCATAAAACCATCAAATAGCACCTACACATATCTGAACTACCAGAAAATTTGAGATTGGCTCCAATTCTGTTCTTTAGGGATCTGAATAGCTTTTTTGTTGTTGTTGGTATTTTACGAAGTTATTTTTATGTCTGAGCCATTACAGAGTGCTGTAGCTCTGCCTGAATGGCTTACCTCATATTAACCTGGTTTGAAATTGCATGGAGGCATTTTTTTTTGTTCCTTCCTCATCTCCATGGTAACTCACCACTTCCCAGGCAAAATCTGGCCAAACTGGTAAAACAGCTGGACCGTCCTGTTAAAACTGCACAGCAGCCAATTAGGCTTGAGAACACTTAATACGCATTGAGCAAATATAGAGCAGCTCTTCTTGATTCACTGTTTGATACCCAGCTGCAGCTTTGGACATTTTCTAAGATGGATGGGAGGGCAGACAGCAGCCAGCAGGGATACTACCAAAGTGCCATAGTTTCTTTGGAAGCATCACACAGTGTTAACTACTCAGAGATAGTAGGCAGGTGCTGGTTCTTACCTGATCACAGGCATATAAGATCGGTGTTTTTTAAAAGTTCTGCAGTCCTAGGTAATCTTTGTCCTTCTTAATTAGTACATTTATTTTACATTTGGAGCTTCACGGCTTTCCTGTATGTGGACCCCAACTCTCACCTAAAAGGTTTGCACCACACATTGCATTCATGTATAAATTAGGTGAAGCGTGGTGTAAAGGTTCAGCACAGTATGTCGAGTTAAGCTCTCAGAAGACTCAATTAGACTCGTTACAAGATTAACACCCTGCAGTTTCAAAGCAGCTGATAGAAAACTATTCAGTTCTACTTGCTTAATTATTCCTATTTGGCCTCTGCAGGACATACATTATATCGCCGAAAGTATTCACTCACCCATCCAAATCACTGAATTCAGGTCTTCCAATCACTTTGGCCAAAGGTGATGAATCACGCTTCTCCGTCTGCCAATCCGATGAGTTAGTCTGGATTTGGGGGTTGCCAGGAGAATGGTACTTCACTGACTGCACTATATCAAGTGCAAAGTTTGGTGGAGGGGGGGTTGTTTTTCAGGTCAGCCCCTTAATTCAGCATACCAAGCCATTTTGGATGATTTGATGCTCCCAACTTTGTGGGAACCGTTTGGGGATGGCTCCTTCCTGTTCCAGCATGACTGCACACCAGTGCACAAAGCAGGTCCATACAGACATGGATGAGGGACTGTGGAGTGGAAGAACTTGACTGGCCTGTCCTGACCTCAGTCCGACCCGATAGAACACCTTTGGGATGAATTAGAGCGGAGACTGCGAGCCAGGCCTTTTGTCATTCTTGCCATTGCTCTGTCATCACAGTGACATTTGCCTTACTTTGTAATAATCCTTGTTTTTCTGTATAGTTCCAAGCCTGTAAGGTCACTTAGATACCACATAGCCTTCATCTACTGAGGAATGCTTCAATCCATTTCATATCAACTCTGGTGCAGAGAAGAGTGGCTTTAGGAACAAGATCACCACACTTGGAGCACATCCTGTCAGAGCATTAAGATGCAGCATGTTGTCTGCACAGCGCGTGGAGTTTGCATGTTCTGCCCGTGCCTGCCCCCGTGGGTTTCCTCTGTGTACTTTAGCTTCCTCCCACAGTCCAAAGTCATGCATGTTGGGTTAATTGGTGATTCTAAATTGACTCAGTATGTGACGTGCTTTAAGTGTATGAAGTATGAAAAGCATAAATTGCTTGAAAGGACTGCATGAATGTATAGCTAAATGTAGCTTGTATTCTAAAGCGCTTCGAGTGGTCAGTAAGAGTATTATATAAATCTGTGTACATTACAGGAACATTGTGAAAGTACAGCAGCCAGTTTGCAGAGTGCAGCCCTGTTATATAGAATCATAATGCTCCTCCCATTAATGTTTGATTCTGTCAGTGAACATTAACACTTGCATTTGTATACTTGCAATGAAGACAGCGGGACACTATGTTACGGTTTCCAAAAAAATCTAATTTTATTAGTCTGTGAAATTTAGGTAATTAACCAGTTATTTAGCTCATTCACTGTCAGAAGAAAACAACTACACCCTTAACAATATGACTGCATATAATTTATTAGGAGTAAATTATGTCAGGACATAGTTTTTAATCTGTCCATTGGCTAAAAACTACAGCCAGTCTTGGCTTCTAGCCTTCATTATTAATGTTTTATTATCAGTAATAAGAATCACAGCTTTGCAAATGTTCAGATAAATTAAGTAAATCCAAAAGAGCCTTAATGAACTCAGTCACTGTGCAAGATTTCACATTTCATTAGTGAGGTGTCATGACAACATAATTAAGCAGAATTATAACATATCCTCTTCTTAAACACTAAACGAGGGTAAAAACAGACATAGTGAGGTGATTATGATTCATACTGAGACTTTTCTAGTTTACAGTGAAACAAAGGTAATCACTGGCTGACCAGGGTCCCTTGCTTGGCCTTGAACACTGAGGAGTCCATCTGACCTTTTCCTGGCTTTCATCTTTTTTCCATGTAGTTGTGGAGGGACTTGTTAAAAACTGCCAAGAAGAAATTAGCATCTTCCATTGTGATGCACATGGGTGGCTTGATGCGGAAGGTCTTAATTAGTGACAAAAACAGAACAACAGAGATTATGTAGCATCACTCATTTAGACTGTTAACAGAAAAAGGCACGACTAAGTTATTAATGTTAGAGGTGTGCAATAGTAGACACTGTTGCACTGTTTTTCTTTTGGCTATTTTGAGACTTATTGACCCCTTATAGACCCTTTAGACCTATAATAAACCTGCATTAGGTAACGCAACGTGCCACTGCAACAAATGGGATATTATATTTTGATATATGCAGATATCTCCTAACTCATCATTTACTTTCCTTTTACAACTTCTCTGATCAGTGTAAAGGTATTTGCAGTGAGAAGAAAACAAATGTGCTTTGCTAAGAAAACAAAGAACTTTAGAAATTGTTCCAAAAATATAAAAAGAAAAAAAAACATTTTAGGATGAGGGAAAAAGGTTTATGTGCAGTAATGTACGTAAATGGGTACATGGCTATTTTAGAGTATTGAACCATGCCAATTTTTTACCCTTCTATTAAACTAATCACTGTTATTTTAAAACATAAAATACCTCCGAGCATGTTGTTTTCTAAAGCCATAAATAGAAATAAAAGCACCAAATAGCAGACTTCACATCAGAATGGTCCTTTTTCTAGTCTTGTTTGATGCGCTGGAGGCTCATGAAGAACTGAACAATCCCAAGAACAGATTTTTCCATAATTAAATGTATTATTAGCTGAGCTGCTACTTAGATGAATCTCTTAGACACAAAGTAAAAAATAAAATTAAAAAAGCAGGCAAAATGACTTGGTTTGTGATGAAGATACTGGATGTACTGACACAATATTGTAGTCTTAGTCTTGGGTTACAGGGTGAGTGAAATTACCTGTCCATATATTCCTCCTTTCCCAATCAGGACGCCCATGTCCTTGACATCCTCAAAAATCTCATCAATTGCTTCGGGGGGAAGCGGCTCTCTGCTGGCCTACACATATTAAAGAAGACGGATGTGGGCGGACGTTTCAGTAACCACAGTGATTTAACCAACAAAATTACCAGGATGATTTTACCAAATGGCAGCAGAGACACAATATTTACCAGAGGAAATAGTGTATCTCTAATGAATCACGAACAGTACTTTGTAAGATGCTGTGTGTGTCACAGAACCCAAAAACAGAAGAAGGGAGTCCAGGTAACGACCCATCATTGTGATATGAAGCAGACTTTTCAACACGTTAACTTGAAATATTACTCATTAGCTGTCCTGTGTGCTGATGTGTTATGTATCCGTGTTTTGAGTACTTTAATTTGTGAACTTAACGTGGTAATTTTTGTAACTAATTATGCATTTCCCTGTTAGGGCCGTGCCCTTCACAGAAGCATTTATGGGTAAAAGAAAAAGAAAGTGTCAAAAAGAAAAGGCATTAATATTTCTCATTTCTTAAACAGTTAATATGAAACACAGTACAGTATGTAGATAATACATACAAGAATTTTAAGATACATTTAAACTGTACCAAAAGACTGGATGGAAATGTCTCTGACAAACCCTCTGAAAGAGCTGAAGTCTTTTCAGATTTCAAATTACAGCTTTAAATTAATTTGTTTAACCTTGAAATCTGAAAGTTCAAAAAACAGACAGTTTGAGTGATAAAATGTGGTTCCCAACCTGCGGCCATGCTGCAAAAGAGAAAAGATTTGACTAAATGATTGGTGTGCACATAAAAAAATAAAGACAGCCGCAAAAATAAATAAATAAATAAAATCAAATGTTGAATCACTGTTTTCACACTTCTGATTCAGAATTAAAAGTTCATCCACTTTAATTATCATTACAGTTTTTCCCAAAAATCTATTCACATTTCCAGAAACGGCATGCAAACTGAAAAGCGTTCATAGCTTTGTCAGAGATTCAAGCGTGTGGTAAAGTGCAGGTTTTCTTTGTCCCAAAATAGCTCTAACAGTACAATAAGTACAGTGCTCAATAAATTAAAGGAACACTTCATAAGAGTATAGCAATTACAGTTTTTCTCTATTGCTTTGGTGCAACTCTCACATCAGGAACGTCATTCTTGCCGCTCTTATAGCAGCTCTAAAAACTCATGAAGCCTGTCATTTCATTGAATAAAAACCTTTCACCACCGCTTTAAGACTCAGACATCAAATTGCTTTGTTTTGTTTTTTTTTTTAACTTCTTTTCAAAACCTTACTGGCTCTGGACTGCAATAATGTGTGCCTACTGTAGAGTAACAAGAGTTCAGACCCCAAAATGAAATGTGAAGGATTTATTATTTGAAACTTTACAAAACTGCTGAAACTGGAAAAAAGCAAAATGATATTCATGAAATTATACACATCAAAAAACAAAGAAAATGTATGCAATTGGAGACCTTAGCACTTACTATTGTATAGACAGTCAAGTTGCACAGCATACATTAAGGAGTCACTCTGTTAGGTACGACTGTTCAACTGCATGTTAATGCAATTATCTAATCAGCCAATCATAGATTAGCAATTCAAAGCATTTAGGTCAAAAGAGCCTGCTGAAGTTCAAACCAGCAAGGTCATTCTGTGTTGAAGTAGAAGTAGAAGTTTAAAAAAAAAAATACTTTGGTAAAAGTTGAAGTACTGGTTCAGTACAGTCATAAAACTAAATACTCAAGCAAAGTAGAGATACCTGAAAAATCTACTTAAGTACTTCCTACCTCTGAGAACGGAATTGTCGTTGGTGCCAGGTGGGCCGGTCTGTAGGTGCTGATGTACTGAGATGCACCCGAGACTATCTATTCTCTCTCTTTGAATTTGTGTGCATTTATTTCAACTGAAGGGCAGTTTACTTTTTTTGCAATTTATTGCTTAAATATATATATATATATATATATAAGAAAGAAAATAAAGAAATAAAAAATTGGGGAAAACTGTAACAAAGGAATACATTTGAGTCTATTTTAGTGTAGGACATGGTTTAATAAGAAAGAGAGCTGCTCACTCAGAAGCAGCCAGCCCACTGACTACACAGACGTGTTACAGACTGACGGCCTTTTTACTTCATAAACTAATACAACTTTGGCTGGGTACAGACAGTGGTGTTATTCTGAACTCCCAATTCTTATAATTAAATCACACAATTACCTGTTGATGACCTGGCTGTTTGTTTTTTTCCCCCTCAGAGCCTGCCACTTGAACGTGCTTTACAGTGATGTCTGCTAAAAATAAAACTAGAACTGCAGAGTTGCTCATAAATGCACTTGTGTTAGCAGTTTTACACATCAAACCTATAAAGAAGTTTTAAAAGAAGGCGCAGAGAACCAGGCCAGTGTTAACTGTTTTACCTCAACCGCTGATATCTTGATGTTCTTTGGTGTTTGTGAACATTGATCTTGATTTGGTGCTTTCTTGACAGCAGAAACTCTGATTCTGTACTACTTCTTTCATTTGCTGAATTGAGTCAATTAAAGGGGAAAAAAACCCCCATCAGATATGAATGCAGAACTACATGCACTGCTTCCCTTAAAAAAATACAGGCCACCACAGGTGTTGCAGCTAATGGTTAACTGGGGCACTGCTGGACCATGCCCCAGGAAGGCACAGTGCTGACACACACATTGTGCAAGCATGTGATGAGGAGCGTCACATCGGTTTCAAACTCCTACCTTGTCTCGGACCATTTCCACGCCGATCATGAGGCCTTTTCCACGGACGTCACCGATAATCTCATACTTGTCTCTGAGTTTTGCGAGCTCTGTCATCAGATAGGTGCCCACATGAAGACTGTTCTGCTGCGTGCGCTCCTCCCTGATAGTCTGATTAGTAAAAAAATGAAGTGAAGTGTAATTCACTGTGCTGCTGTGATTACGAATAGACGTGACTCATGCAGAAAAGGATAAAGAATTCTTACATCAAGCACTGATGAAGCAACAGCACAAGCAACAGGATTTCCCCCAAAAGTGTTGAAGTGAACCCACTTGGCAAAGGAGGCGCCAATTTCTAAAAACACACGAATAAACAATCTCATACCTCCAACCACTGCTTCGTTCTAATTAAATCTCAAAATATAATGAAAATACATAAATTAAATATTTTGTAAAAAACTGCTTTCACGTTGATCTCTTTATTAACATTAAGTCTTTTCGTTCTGTTTATCACAACCATCCTAAAACAGAGGAAACTGGAGGTCTGATGACACATCCCATGGGAACACATTATTTAGAGAGCTACTATGTAACAATAAACAGAGGGATTCAAGACAGCCCACCCCGTGACACATGTACAGAGCTTTATTAATCCCTACAAGTGTCTCAGGGCTCCAGCAGTCTTGTGCTAATGGAACAAGGACCAGAAGCTTTCTTATAATCAATTTACATCTTAGGTATTCAATGCACAACTATTTTTTCCCCTTCCTCTCCTTTCTTCCATTTCTTGCTGAGAGCCTGCCTGAAGTGGTGAGTCACAACTGGAGAGTCAATTAATTTGTTCACCTGCATTTTTAGAAAAAAAAAATCTGGTCTGCCTGGCATCAGGAGTTGCTTGAAAATGTTCAAATACAAAACCATTCACAAATAAAAACAAGCTTTCATAGCTTTCCCGTTTCTTTTTTTGAGTCCTTACTTCCAAAAAGCTTTTGTCGCAAACAGACGGATCCTGTCTCCTCATGGCCAGTTACATTTGAGTATTGCATATGAACATACAACTGTGTTTATTAAGTATATTTGTTTGTATTTCATTAAAACAGATTACAGTATATTCTCACCTGGTGTTGTAACAACAGCTCCCATTGGGAATCCATTACCGATGCCCTTCGCCAATGTAACCATATCAGGAATGACATCATGGCCTTGGAAACCCCAAAAGTGACTTCCTGTTCGTCCAAATCCAGTCTGGACCTGCCAAATGGAAAACAGAAGATTAAATGATTCATTTATATGTAATTAATATATAGCACTCCATTCAGGAGTGTTACAGTAATGGAAAAATACTGAAAAAAAAACAAAACACAAGTGTTCATAAGCATTCCTTAAAACCCCCAGAAACGTCCATTAGTGGGAAACTGCCAAGAAATGAGAAAATGATGACATCCATCAAGGATGATTTTTTTTTTTACCTATAGTAATTTTATCATATTAAGAATTTAAAACTGAAGTATGAAGAACAGCCATCCAGCCCATCCCAGCTATGGTAGAGTTAAAAGGTGGGGTACAACCTGAACAGGTCCCCAGCCTACAGCAGGGCACGATCGCTATTGTTTATCAATTTTTTGGTTTTCTGTTTAGTTTGGTTATTGTATTAAAACACAGTGAAAAGTTCTCCTACAGGTCTTATAAACTAAGTATATTAGGCTAAATATACAGACTCCTGGATCTGTGTGTAAAACTGCAGTGTGTATGATTTAGGCACTGACTTGTAAATCAGGCCCACTGACTAGTTACCTTAAGACAGATTCTTCTTTGCTTGCATTTAGAAAAAAAGTGCATTTAGGAATATTTTATATATACAGTATATATAGTGCTATACTATAAAGCACTTTATTTAAGAGTGCAGATTCAACTCCGTTCATTTTTCTGCAGACGTGCGTAAAACCCACTTAATACTAAGCTGCGGCAGGCTTAAAGGTTTAAAACAAAGAACAATGTCATTCAACTTTTTCAAAGAGAAAATCTATTAAACATGAGCACTTAACCTCGTCAGCAATGCAGATCCCTCCGTGCTCTCTTACAAGTTTGTAAGCCTCCTTCAGGTAGTTTTTAGGGTACTGTACAGCTCCTCCCACTCCCTGTATAAACACACACACACACATCCCACTGTCGCATCCTAATTAACACAAACACAGTGATCATACACGATAAAACAATAAACATGGATGTTGTAAGGACAAAGGTATTTTTTAATTTAAGCTGGATCTACTTAGTGTAACTGTGTGCATAAGGCAGAAAAAAGTTAATAAGAAAAACAGGCATAGATAGGACAATTACACAGAGTTACAATATGTTAATACTAAGATGAATACAAATTAATACAGTACCTGAATAGCCTCTCCAAAGAAAGCAGCTATTCTATTTGAGACACTTGTATCAAATGTCTCTTTGAGTTGTGAAATATAGTGTTCGTTTGCCATGCAGTGACCTGTGGAAATTAACAGAACGAGCCGTTTGGGTCACTTTAGATGGGTGACTGATATGGATGATATTTTTGCCGTGACAAGGTTTAAGTAATCTGTCTTAGTCTGGATTTTGAAAGAAATGCATTTTTTTTGACCTGCACCTCAACACAAGATCAGCAAAATAAAAGCATGCGATTCCTAAATGCATGTTTTAAGCTCTAGAGATCTGTGCAAAAAAAGAAAACATGACTGCTCCCTGTTTTCTTCTGTTTATTAGAACAGGATGGCACTGAGCTACTGGTGCATGTGTTTGTGTACCTTGGGCACATGCACACTCTCGTGTGGTCTGAACGGGGGAGTCTCTGCAGTGGTTTCCTCCCCAAGGCCCTCTGAACACATCAGGACACATGGTCTGTTTATTGGACAGAAACCAAGTCTGCTTATTATAATTAAACAGCACAAATAGAGCACGATGAAACTTGGACTGCTGCTACAACATTAGGCACCATCAGTGAATTTCAGAGTTATATTTAATCCTGTTTCCTTTGCTAATGTTTGCGGGGCAAAGTTGTCCCGAGTCATCATGTTTATCTTGGGGACTCTTCCAGGTTGCCAATGCCCACCACAGGACACAAAGGATCACTGAATTACAAAAAATTCAGAATAAAATGGCATGGCTTTTGGAGTCTCAGCCCAAATGTGTCTTTGATAAATTAGGGAACATGTTTTTGGATTAATGTTCTAATAAAGTTCTAAAGACTTTAAGAATTAATGCCAATGTGCCTGCCACCTTCCAAAGAAGTCTTGGGGTTTTTTCCTTTAATTTGTCCCATTTGTTTGCATGATTGCGCATGCACTGATTGAGAAAGTTGCATTTTTTTTTAGCAGAATATCACTTTGCTGCTGTCTTCCTGCAATACCTACATTTGTGCAGCCCAAACCATTGGCAACAGGGAATTTATATGCTGCATTAGAAGTAAGGCCAATGCTCTGTGGACTACCACCGTGATATGACCCTCTAGAAGACAAAAATACACATTATTGGCAATCATATTACAATTCTCATTCATTCATATTCATTATTTACTTAAACTGTGTCCTTCTCCTTTCAGTACCTCATAACATAACAAAATCATGAATTAATAGGGGAAAATAGTAAAAAATAAAACCCGAGGCCTGTACTACAAAACAAGATTACGAGCTTAGCAAGGTAACTTGAACCTAACAATATCAGTGTTACAAATGCGTGGTACCATAACAACTTCTGCTGCTCACCCAAGTAGATCAACAAGTATGACATTAAAATCTACAGACAACATTTCTGGAAAATAACGTTGGACCTCTGTGTGGCTAGAAAGAGCTTTTTTTTATAAGCGTCTAAAGTCTTCATACTTCTCGCTGATGAGACTCAGTGAGTAATACAGAGTTTTTGAAGCTATTCCATTCCTGGTTTTTTTCCTGTTGGCTTCAAACATTAAAGAAAAGCTTTAAAGATCCTTAAAGCAGGGCACCTACACTCACTGGCCAATTTCTTAGGTATACTTGCAACTCCATGCATTTAAGCATGTAGTCTGGAAAAACCTGTTTAAGTTCAAACTAAGCATCAGAATGGGGAACAACTTGACTTTTAACATGGTGTGGTTGTTGGCGCCAGAGGCGCTGAACAGAGCATTTCAGAAACTGATGATCTACTGGAGTTTTTCTCTTGGGTGTAAAGGAGAACGGCATGAAAAATCCAGCGAGTGGCGGCTCTCTGGGTGCAAATGTCTTGTTGATGCCAGAGGTCAGTAAATCAAATAAAGGCCTCTCACAACCATGCACAAGAGCACAAAACACACCACTTTTAATACTACACTACTCTACAGTGCTTTTCCTATTAACAGCCACTCACACTGCTGCTGTCTACAGCTGATTTTAGTTTCTATTACACATTTAATCTCTTAATTTTTTTTTGATTGGCCACCCCTTTCTGTAAAACCCCGGGTCAGCTTATCGAGTTGAGAGCCAACTTCATGGGACAGAATCCAAATAACGAAGAGATATCTTTAACTTGCTTTGTAGTACAGAACCCCGGGCTGGGCAAATATAAACAATGCCTTTGAATTCTTGTCTGTATCAGGTTATTAAGTTATCAAAATCAAACATTACTGTAGAATTTACATTCTTCTGTTATTGTTACGAGGTGTGTAGGATACCTCTGTAATTCATTTAGAAAAAAAGGGGAAAATCTTGCACCTGAAAGTAATTATATCAAAGTTGCCTGTGTGGAGGCGGGCCATCAACATCGCCAGGTCATTGGCTTCCGATCCGCTGTTTGTCAAATAGATCACCTGGACAGAAAACAGAGCAGCTCACTAATTAATGACAGCCTCAGCCCATGATGCCTTTTAATTCAATGAAAAATTCAACAATGTACCTTAAGTGGATCTGGGAGGTAGGAAGCTAATTTTTCACAATACTCATGGAGCGTGGGATAGACATAGATGCTAGTTGTATGCCACAGTTTCTTCAGCTGCTGCTCTGCAGCTGCTGTTACTTTCCTGTATACGGAGAACACCATTATCATTATTTAATAGAAAACTATACAGACTTAGAATCAATCCATTAAAATTAGGTATGCTGGTTTATGGAAACCGCCATGTTCCCCCACCATATTTAAGCAGTGACCAGGAAGGACATCTCCCACCTGACTAATAGCATTTTATGTGTGTGGCTAGAGGCCGGCCACATACGTAGTACAACAAAGGCGGAGAAGAAGAGAACTCATATGTGTTTGCATGCTCTGGGTGAACATTTAAATTTGTTGCTCGCACCTTCAGACTCAAGATGTGAAGGATCAAACCTATGTTTTATCATCTCAGATGGGCCCCCTTCATCAAAGAAAGAGACAACACCAAGAGCATCTGAATAAAATGTCCTCTTCTTCCTCACCTCAAGCCTCAAGTTGGGGCTCTAACACACAAAAATGTGCATTCTTTATCCTTCTTTTCCAATGAGCTGCTGTGATTGATGACAGACTACCGAATTTGAAGAGGGGCTCTTAAAACCACAAGGTGCCAGCAGCACCAGCTGCATTACAGTGCAACAGTGACACAGCACGGGTCAAATTTAAGCACAGAAGTAGCCTAGGTAGTGTCATCAATGGAAAAGTGTAACACAGCTGCTTAAAACTTTAGTATGACAATAACTGAAGCAACTTAAAGGTACAGTTTGTAAAAGCTTCATTGATAGATGTCAGTGGATTGCAGATTGTGGTCATCTGCTGCTATAGGACAAACATGTTTTAGTCAGTCAAGAGATCAAAAATATAAAAATTTGGCTGTACCCCGTGACATGTGTTTTTGTACACACTACATTTTAATATATTTGAATAATATCAACACTTGGGAACAACAACACTCACCCCTGGCAGGTGCTTCAGTTGATTTGAATGTGGTCTGTCTCACAAACAGGTAATGCTCCAAACAGTGAATAACAGATGACACACATCCCATTTTCCATACGCATAATTTCCCTTTGACCTTTGCTTTGGGGTCCACGTCGCCTAGATTCAAACTCTTCGGAGATTTTTAGTAGATGTGCCTTTGGTGTGAATTTGAACATTCTGCCTCACGTCGTTCTCGTTATTGCGTTCACAAGATTTTCAAGGTTTCCTTTTTTAACCATTGAGTCGCCTCAAAAACTCTGGCCACCAATTATCTGTAGGGAGTGTGCTCAGTTAGCAAAGTGAAACTGGACCGGATGTGCCCTGGACATTTTATTATGATACTGGTGGTGTTGTTGCTTTCCTTTGGTGAAGGGGACTTCTTCTCGGATAATATAACATGGGCCTTAGCTGGAACAGGCATGTACTTCCTTGTCACTGTATTCAAGATGGAGAGGGAACATGGTGGTCTCGACAAACCGGTGCCCGCTCCTATGCATTGTTAATGGATTCATTCTAAGTGCATCAGTTTGTTGTAAAATGTATTTCTATGTATATTTATGAGAACATTATTATATTTTTCTATTAAATAATCTAAAAAAATTAATGACTGGACCTTTAATGATACTGCTTGTATTAAGGCTAGGCTGAAAGTGATGCATAAATATTAATAGGACCAATGCATGAAGCTGCCATGTTCTGATACGTTAGCTAACATATCACACTCAGCTTTAAACCCCTGATAAATAATAAATCAGTGACAAACAGTGTCTCTACTTCATATAGGTACATATGTTCTTGTTAAACATCTTTCCATGTGTGACGCAGCAAAAAGCAAAGGACCTTACGGGTGGCAGTGGCCCACACTGACAGTAGCCACACCAGCAAACAGATCCAGATATCGTCTCCCATCCACATCCCACAGCCACTGCATGTACCCCTGGTGAATGAACACTGGCTTCTTATAATAAGTAACCTTCATGGTCATGGGGTTGCAGTTCTGTCTGCGGATCGCAATCATTCGGTCTTTGGACATACCCTTGACAGAGACAAATTCACAAGATAAGAGTTACAGTACAGGATGTTTATCTTTTTGGGGATAGCTAGGCTGAGAGGAACTAAATGCAGCTGTGAAAATGTTTAAAGTACATGACAATGAATGTACCTCACCTGTTTATTTATTTGGCCAAACTAAGAACTGTGATTACTGAGGTGATTACATAATGCAGGGTTTTGCTCTTACTGTGTATTTTTCCGGGCTGAAACTGCACGGGGGCATCTCCGGCACGTCTGTAGGGGGGCTCTTGAACTTTGATTTCTGACATAACGCACCTGTAAATTAATAACAGTGTAAAAAGAGAAGTAAAATGGACAGTAGGTGAAGACCGCCATCCTCTTTCTGTATCATCTGGCAGATGATGACCAAAGCTTAGCATGACATTTCTGTGCCAATTTGGATGTAATTCATGAAACAACTTGATGTAAACACAAATACTGTACCTGTGATTTAACAACTGCATATTGCTACTAGTTGTTAACAAAGAGACACATTGTATATCAACTGCATTTCATACTTCTCTACAAGATTAAAACTCAGGCTGGGACCAAATTAAGCTAACCTTTGACCTCACAATGTACAGCACATACCTGTTTACGATTGGTTTTGAAATGATTATAATAGATAAACCGGTGACTTATTTCACGCAAATGTTGACTGACGCAGTCAGTTAATATTGCAAAAACTGCATTTTGAAGAGGTTTGTTCCTCCTGCACTGCTTCACTGTGTGCAGAAACCAAAAGGCTCAACAAACATAAATAAATAAACTGAGGGTAAAAGTTGCTGGAGCAGCGAGAACTCACCACTGGCCCAGTGGAAGTGGGCCAAACTGGGCCATGAGCAGGACCGTCGTGTTAAAGCTGCACAACGGCCGCTTAGAGCCGACACAGGTTTAAACATGTTGAGCAGACACAGAGTGGGGAGTCACGGTTATTCCTCTACCTCCACCCTGTTGACACTCAACAGCAGCAGGTGGGGCCGTGCACACGACGTTGATCTTTCTCAAAAAGTGTTTGTTGTGGGCGGTGATTCCCCACGTGCACGCTCACAACGTCATAGTGTGCGCGCACGTTCCTCGATTAGACTCCCCCCGTAAATGTTGCCATTTATTAGAAAAATCAAAAAACATAAAAGGGCAAAAAAAAAGTAACGTTTCGGACCCAAGCGGCCCTTTGTCAAACTTAACGATGAGATGCAGAACGTATATGTATATATAGCCACGCCTACCAAGGTTGGTCACGTGATTCACAACCGTTATATATAATACCACATACATCAGGGATGCTCAAATCCAGGGCGTAGGGGTCGGTGTCCTGCAGCTTTTGAATGCAACTCTGCTGCAACACACCTGAATCAAATGGCTGGATCACCTCCTCAGAATGCAGTTAAGTTCTCCACAGTCCTGCTAATGACTTGTTTGACTCCAGCGTGTTGAAGCAGGGTTGACATACATACTTAACTTAAAAAAAACATACTATCACATCCATATGATCTACAAGATATGTGTAATTTAAGTGAGCTGTAACTTACAGATCACAATGATCTACAACAGCACAAACCTCTTTGTGAAGTGCTTTGGAACTAAATAAAAACAACATTTTACATCCATATCATTCAAATAACATTTTAAATTTCCAAAATTTATTTCCTTTTCATTTTTTCCACTTCTCTATAGTAATGCTTGGATCACCACACTTGGAATAAGAGGGCATCTGGAATTATTAATGGGTTCTCTGCAAAGCCAAGAAATACTTGTGCACATGCATTCTGTATGTTTCAGTACATTTTGCCTTATTATTACTGGTACTGTAGGTAATAATTCCACATATGCAATTAACAACAAACATACACAAAAAATAAACAAGATTCCATTACAGATTTTTTTCATTTTTATTATAAACCTGACTTTTATGGCAAGCTTTCCACAAATATTTGAAGGCTGTTTCACATTTCATTTATATGTATAGTGTTATCTATACAGACATTAATGCATACAGAAATAAGGAGCAGTGTTGTACACTGGCATCACAACGCTATTTTTCCTTCCAAAAATCCAAAAACCTTTATAGATTAAAACTGCATAACGTGTATTTACAGACAAAATAGTCTCTGAATGAAAAATAGAGTAGTACATTCTCACTTTTGCTGTTTATATATATTATATATATATATATATAAATATATATATATTATATATATATATAAATATGTATATATATATATATATATATATATATATATATATATATATTATAAAAAAAAAA
>VOQJ01007401.1:8107-19779 GCA_015052665.1 Apistogramma diplotaenia
GGGGGGGGGGGGGGGGGGTGTGACACACACACACACACTCACAGACACACACACACACACACACGATCATTTCGTCTGCGTTATTAAAGTCGTATCCATGTTACTGTACGTCACTTCTTTTCCTTTTCACGCCACCATTTCTGTGATGTCATCCTATTTGGGGCCTTCTCCTCTTTCTTTGCATGCACTCTCCATCTTCATTTGTTCGTCTTCCTCATCTCTCGTTCCTTCTCGCCACCTTTCCATCCACCTTCACCCTCTTTCATAACTCCTCCTCCTGCAACAGAGTCATGTTGACGGAGCACCGGATTGCTTCTTTGAATAATTCAGAAACATTAAAGTCACCCTCATGTTAACAAGAGTCTCTCCACCATGATTTATTCAGCCTGTCTGTGGGAAACACTGAACAAAGATGCTTTATTAATGTGTCCTTGAAAATCTGTGAAAAATTTAGTAGTAAAGACGTAAAAGAGCATCATGCTGGTTACCATCCTGTCATTTCTTAAACGTTACTTATGAGCTGTTTCTAATAAAGTCAAATAACAGGAAGCTGAACCTCTGTTGACTTAAGTTTTGATGTGAAATGTTGCAAAAGTCCTGTCAATTATAAACATCAGCACAGATTCACAGGAGAATTTTTGCCTTTTATTGGGAATAAAATTCAGCTTTTCTGAAAAGCATTTTTTCTCCTTTGGTTTTGCAATAATGAGCAAATGAAAAGTAAATTATTATTAACTTATTAACTTGGTTACTGATAATGTTGAATAACTTTAGGAAACGAGACCCGCAGCAGTCAGATTAGGTGCTGTTTTTTTTTCACTGCTGGGACTTTGGACACCTGTTGCTACAGAGGCAGCACAAGGCGGGAAGATCAATAAAAGAAAAAAACATGCTATATTTATTGCACTTAATTCTTCATGAGAAAAAAATGAGTCATTTGAATAAAAAAAAAAGTTTTATAGACAAACCTTTTTTGTCAAAGTAAAAATATTCCATTACAAAAGAAATTCATTTCTTTTCAATTCATTCAATTCAATTCTGAAAATTTTGACCACAATTTATTTTTTTGATTGAGATTAAGTTTTTTTTTTGTTTGAATAATATTCAGACAAAATCAATTCCATAACCAATTAAATGGAAAGCTTCAATGCTTCATGAAGCTTCATCTCATGTCATTAGATTATAATCATTCTGCCTGCTGTACATTTACTGTCCACATGATGGTGCAGTAGAGCAAATGAAGCACCACGAATCTTCGACCCATGGGTTCACTGATTAAATGGAAAGCTTCAAAGCTTCATGACGCTTCATCTCACCATCACTAGCTACAGCTGCCTGTGATGGGACACCACAACCACTGAACTGTGGCCGTTTATCAATATGCGGACTTGTGGTCTCGTGGACTCGTGAAACGTCATCAGTCTCAGCCCACGTCCTGTTCCAATTCAAAGTTCGCATGAAGCCAAGTTCGCTCAAAGTACCCGGATGTGGTCTTGCTCCGCCCCTTCTATCGAGTCCGCATCGGTCGTGACATCTACGGACTCGATGCGACCAAATATCCCATAATGCATTTCGCACTGTTGCAACGAGAAATGTCTGCTGGGTGCTCCAATTGGACAGCTTTGACAAGCTCGGACTTGGCGGGTCCGCAAGTTCGAGCTTTTCAAGTCCGAGCTCGCCAACCCTCTTAAGCGGAATGTCAAAAAAGTAACTTAAAGAACCTATTTGTACCATATTTTTAACGCCAATTCACGGCCGGAAGTAGGGGGCGTGGCCGGAAACGGCCCGCGAGTTTGACATGCCTGCTGTAGATGAATGATGAGTAAATGAGAAGCAGGTGTGCACACCCTCTGGAGGGCTTCCCACAGCTGGTGATAATCCACCCCACTCACACATGGTTGGAGGAACAGAGGGAGAGCAGGAAAAAGGTAAGGAAAGCCAGACTTTTGTGTTCCATAAAACATTTTAATTTTGTAGGCGAGGAGCTGTACACATTGGTTTGTCTAAATATTTATATAAACAAGAATAAAAAAACAAAAACAGGAGTGTTTCTGATGGCGTGGCTCCAAAAACAGTCACAACCTCCACATGTGATTCCGCAGTGACATCACGACTTGTCGTGTTCTGATTGGATGGGAGCGGCTCAGTTTAAATACCCTTCAGCCGAGCCCCTGACAGCAACACCGCAAGAGCGGCTGAGGGCTCGAAGCAGCTGCTGGGACTTTGGACACCTGTTGCTCCAGAGGCAGCACAAGGCGGGAAGATCAATAAAAGAAAAAAAGAAGGTGATTTGGCTTTTCTCTTCAAGCTGATAGCCTTGCATAGTTCTATCATATCAATATCAACTCTTTTAGGGTATTTTCTATAGAATACCTAGTCCTATGATAACTTTATGCAAATATTTAATGTAAATAATAACTCAGACACATTTCTGAACTTTATGTTTGCTGGACTTCCTCATGTTTCCTCAGCGTGTGAATGAGTTCTGTGCTGCATTCTTACAACTTGTGATTTATTACATTTTAATTACATAATGGTCAGATTCTCAAACATCTCTTCTGAAGGCTTTGCAAATGTGAGTATAAAGGATAAAAGACTCAGTTTCATCTCTTGGAAAGAGTTTAATGATTCAATAGAGTCGTAACAAATTAAGTAACCATGACAACAACTGACCTAAAAAAAAAATTACTTTCATTTGTGTCAGTGTGTGTAAACTCTTAATGTAGTCAGGAGGGAGCCTAACACATGTGCAGTGTCAACACAATGTTTATTTTTGCCTGCACTGTTTTAAAGTGCCATGGAAACATGTTCCAGGGCTGCAGAGTGAAATTTAATCCAAATATATTGACAGGTTCATAATGACTACGTGCCAAAATGTGAATTATGTCAAAGGTAAATGGGGGAAAGGTGAGAGCTTCAGTGTCACCTGTATCAGCTTATTTAAATAAAGCTTAATGTGCTTCAAGGGGAAAGTGTCTCTTTGGAGGGAAGCTAATATCCAAATACTCTGTATTTTTAAACTTGTAGCATACCTGTAATAGATAGGGGATGAAGTGCTGCACAGCAGGACTTATGAGGCTATTTGTGGACACACTCATATATAGAGAGGATCCATCCATCCTCCACTTTTCCACTTCCATCTTAGAAACCGATAAGTTTTGCTGTCAGAATGCTTGCTTTCTTAGCCCGCCACCTCTGATTTATATCTTTCTTGTGCACCACAAACCATACAGTTACAAACCAAGTGGGGGAGTTATTACAAGTTATAATAGCCTCAGTCATGATGACCTCACATCACAATCAAAAGTTATGCAAACGGCTGATTTAAGGGTTTGAAGGCTAACATTAACAGTTCCACAGGTTTCTACGCTTTGCATTGCAGAAGTTTTATTAACTTAGAAACAATGTGCACATTTTAAATTGAATAAAGCATTCACAGCTATATTCATTTCTTGTTCTTTCAGTATACTTCGCCCCCTGGCCAGGTGATTCCTCCTCTGCTAAAATCCCCACAGCTGTTAAAGTCAGTCATGTCATCTGCACTGCTGTTCAACGTGCTGCGTTGTGGACGCTCCGCATTTGCCAGACAAACCTTCCTCACGGTGCGATCCTCATCGGAAAACTCCACAGCACCTGGGCAGGTGAATCTGTCGCACACGTGATTTTTTTTTTCAACTATTTTTTGCATTATATCAATAAATGTTATGACTGTTTTGGCAAGTGAATTAAATTGCTTATGAATAAATCAACCATGTGTTGTCTTTGAAATGACACAATTCCCACGATCTCATAATAGGAAATTACTCTCTTGATCCAGCTTTCATGTAAGCGAGCTAAAGCATTAAACATCTAAGCTCGCTAACTGTCCTGGATGATCGTCCCGCAGGTGGGTGGTCCGTTGTTTGGAGTGGCGGGCGTGCGGCAGACGAGTGATGTCAGCATCCGTCCAGTGACCTGGGACTCATTTGGTATTTGGGACAACCGGATAGAAGAACCAATACTGCTGCCCTCCAGTATCAGATACGGAAAACCAATTCCACAGGTAGGAAAGAGTGGATGGATGCATGAATGAATAAATGCATTCACTGGCCACTTTTTCAGGTACAGCTGCAAATGCAAGTATCAAATCAGCCAATCACATGGCAGGCTGGAGGCTTTAGGCCAGGCATGTCAAACTCGCGGCCTGCTTCCGGCCGAGAATTGGTGTTAAAAATATGGTAGAAATAGGCCCTTTAAGTTACTTTTTTGACATTCCACTTTGTCCTCCAGTTAAGAGGGTTGATGAAGAATTATAACAGTTCTGAGTCCAAAATCAGGTTCAGTGCAGTACTGGTACGGTGCACCAACAGATCTAAAGTAAGGCCAGTGAGTGCAGATCAGTGATGTAACAGATAGGCAGGGCGTTAAATTACAGAAACACTGTTTGGCTCATTTAGTACAAGCACATGCTTTCATGAAGCGAGTAGCCTTTAAAGCCTACTCCAAAGCAACCGATCAATAGTACCAGAACTACAAGCAAAGCACAAACAGAGTTCTCCAGTATCTCAAATCTTTGTCCCTTTTTTTTTTTTAAATAAAAAGGTTGGATGCAACACATGAAAGAAACTCCTAATCAGTCAATATGGTTTATTGATCAAAGCGCGCCTCCCTCCCTCAGGTCAGTCTGTCTCGAGTCGGCAGTGCGTCTGTTTTGGGCCTCAGGAAGCAGAACGAGGACCGTCTCCGCATCGCTCGTATCCATGACAACCTTCTGTACTTCGCTGTGTTCGACGGCCACGGTGGCCCCCACGCTGCTGACTACTGCTGCACCTTCATGGAGAAATTTATCAGGTTCGACATAATACATCGAAATATGAGAGCTGAGTGTAAGCAAATTAATGCTGGTAAAGCTGTGTAGTTATTAATGAAAACACATGACAAAATGAAATTTAAAAAATGTTTTTGATTCAGAGATGCTCTGGAAGAAGACGACGATCTGGAGAAGGTTTTAAAGAAAGCCTTTTTAGAAGCCGACAAGGCTCTACACATGCATCTCAGCTACTTCAACAATGGTGAGACAAGAGTCATTTCTCAGTCTCAGGCCATAACGACTACAGGACGAGAAGTTATTCACATTTCTCTTTTTGAGATATTTCGCTAATTTACACAACTAAAGGAGGTTAAAGAATATATTAACACCAACTACATCTTCCAATTCATAAAAGGAAAAACTAAAGAGAAACGTGATTGTGGTGCTAAAGAGTGAATCTAAATGGTGACAAACAGATAATTATTGGATAAATGCCAAATGTGTGATTTCCCATGAATAAAGTTAAAGTTACCATAGTGGATACATTTGGAGCGTACTGTATACGGCGCAATCATAAAGTGGCTTAGCCCATAAATAAACCCATACCTGATTTAAATTAGGCTGATCTCCGCTTCAAGGTCGTCTTCTTGGGCACCTCTGGGCCACTCCCAGCATTATCGTTACAGTTGTCTCCCTGCAAGTCATGTTCTGACGGCTTCCATGTGCAGTGTACAATTTCATCACAGCCCTAAAACTTGTACAGAGAGCAAATATCAACTTTCATGTCCAAGGATCATCACTGGTAATTAGGCATTAGGTCAAGAGTGCCTGCCATTTTTATGTTCCCTGGCTTGTGCACTCCCAAGGGTGAAGCTCCAACATATCAACACATTCAGTGCCTTGCTGTTGGTCACTAGTGGACTTTCCAGGCTCCTGTTGCATAGGTAACCAAATCTTTACCATCAGATTATCTTGAAATGTCTTTTTTAAACTTCTGATCACAACTTCTAAGGGTTTTTACAGCTTTGGTTTTTGTGTAAATGATATTGTTACAAATCCATTTGAAACACATCAGCCAACTTGTTCAGGGAATAAAGTTTGTAGCCATTGAAGAGGTACTGTAACTCCAACAAAGGCCGGAAATACCCAAAACAAAAAGTACTCTCAGAAAAATTTAAACCAGTATTGTCTGAAAAGCTTTTAGGACTTTAAACTACAATCAATAATAATAATCAATAAGTCATGCATCTCTTCCTCTCCAGCCTCCTTCCTGACAGCCGGCACTACGGCAACGGTTGCTTTGCTACGTGATGGAGTAGAGCTGGTAGTCGGTAGTGTTGGTGACAGTCGGGCAATGTTGTGCAGGAATGGACAAGCCAACAAGCTCACCACAGACCACACACCCGACAGCAAGGATGAGAGACGCCGGTACACGACCCCTACTACCACCAGAACTGTTACCCACTGTGGTTAATGTGTTTCTGCAGCTACTACTAGCTAGTACTTGCAATATAATATAATTCCTTTGTACACCATTAGAAGGAATCGAATAAATGTGTTCTTGCAACCATAAAATTTTAATTTAACACATAAAAAAATTATTAAGCCTATTATTAGCCTGGTGCTTATAATTATATTTTAATCATATGCAGGAACATTTGAGGGGTTTCAGTCAAAGCCACTTGCAGTGCAAAGTGAACTGTATAGATGAAAGAGTCGAGCAGAAGCGTTCAGGTTTCCCAACAGCAGCTGGTCAAGGCGTTCGGTATAAATATACCCTACAGTGTGCTGTGCTGCCTACGGCTGGCACAGAGTCAGCGCTCCAGGATCTCCCTGCATAATGAGACCTGGTTCACCCAGTACTTGAAATGAGATCAGAGCTGCAGGATTATAGTTTTGGATTTCCGTTCAGCTATAAACAGTTGGAGTTATGCAACAACAGGGCAAGTCTTCCAAAGACATGTTAGCGCTTCGTGAATCAGGTTTCTGCTTCTGTAAAATACACAAAGAATTTACATGTAACTCGAAGCAGGCTGAAGGACAAAAATTAGCTCTTACAGTAAATATTTACTGTACTTGTGAGGAGTAGGTGTAAATAATGTGGAAAAATAATTTTGTGCACTCCAGTTTGTGACTCCCTGCTGTGAAACTACGTAATAAAAAAATATTAGTAGAGACTAACAACCTCAGGAAGCTGCAAACTGCTAATGCAACCTGATCCCCGTCTTTTGGTGCACAGACTCTGAAACTCACTTCTTGGTGTGTATTTGTGTTCAGGATCCAGAGGTTCGGTGGTTACGTGACGTGGAACAGTGTGGGTCAAGCTAACGTTAACGGGAGGCTCGCCATGACGCGCAGCATCGGAGACTTCCACCTGAAAGCTAGCGGTGTCATCGCAGAGCCGGATACCCAACGAGCCACCGTGAGTCTCCCTGCAGCTTCTCAGGCCTCTGATCTTTACTCAAGTCAGTTACGTAGTACTTTGAATAAAATACTTTTCTTAGAATATTTATACCATAGACAGAATAAAATATGGATGTAGATTTCATGTCTGAAAAGTGAAGATAACCTGCATCCTATCCCTTGTGGTTCCAAAAAGACTTCCAGTTGTGTAGAAGTGTATGGAAAACCAGCCCACAGGCTAAAAACCTGTGACTGACAAGTCATTAGCCAATGGGCCCGCGGTGTCCTGGGTTTTTAACTCGGTCACCCCTCGCTTGCGAGGTCCAGTTTTCAAAACACCAACTTGAGGCTTCACAAACCATTTGTTGATGTCATGGTCCGTGTTTTATTATAAATGTGGTTTATTCACAGCTGTAATAGTGCTGATAGAAGTCACTGAACGCTCCTCATTTAAACAGGAGGTATTTCCCTGCAGGTCAAACATGCTAAAGACTCCTTCCTGGCTTTGACCACGGATGGCATCAACTTTCTGCTGAGTGATCAGGAGATCTGTGACGCCATCAACCAGTGCCAAGACCCCACAGAGGCTGCTGATGTCATCGCTCAGCAGGTTTTTCATCTTAATTTCATAAACTTTATATTCTCGAGCATTGATGACGTGCAGGTCGGATAAGTGTGACGCAGCCGTTCAAACACAGGTCACATTTGAAAAGATCGAATCTGTTTTGTTCAGACTGTCATGAGAAGATCAGATACAGGTCGCATAAGGGCAAAAACATCTGATTTGAGTCATTTCAGGCTTTTGTAGGGCCTTTTGTATGGGCAGGAGGTGTGGAAGGTGTTTGCATGGAGAATGTTCAGAACCTCTGTTACTGAGGCCATAAGGTTGCTGGTTCCTGTTGGGGTGGCTTCCCTGAACCCAATGGCAGACAGCGGAGGCAAATGGAGCCATCAAGCTGGAGTCCTACCAAGTTTGATTAGCCTGTGGGAGCTGATAGGTGCCTGTAGGCCGAGCAGAATGCAGCTCTGGCAGAGTCTGTAGCAAAAACTAATGGAACACAGCTTCTGTTTAACCTGGAGTAAGCTCCTATTAACCGTTAGAGGGAAGATGTCGAGTTACTGGCCAGTCTGTCCCTGCCTTCACCTATGGCCTCTTGGTAGTGATTGAATGTAGAAGATTGAAGATACAAGCACGTTAAATTGGCTTACTCTGATGAGTGTCCAGGCTCACCTTAGTGATAAGGGGCTCTTTATTTTGGAGGGGGTCAGACAAGACCCACTACTCATCATTGAAAGGAGCTGGTTGAGGTGGTCGCCTCTTGGACACCTTGTTCCCGGCATGTCCTACCAGGAGATCCCACAGCAGACCCAGGAAACACTGAACAGATTATATCTCTCTGTCTTGGAAACACTTCAGTGTCCTGGAAAAGTGGGAGGAAGTAGCCTATATAATGCCTGTCATCAGTTATTTTCAAAGGGCTAAAAAGATTCCACCTTAGCCGATGCAGCACGCATTAAAAGTTGTATTATAACATAAATAGTCCCTGATATAAATAATGTGACATATTTTCAGGCGCTGCAGTATGGCTCTGAGGACAACGCCACTATCATCATCATCCCATTCGGAGCCTGGGGGAGACATCAGAGCTCCACCACCGTCTACAGCATGAGCAGGAACTTCGCTTCAAGTGGGAGATGGGCGTAGCAACGCAAAGAAACAGCAAACTCATAAAGCTCTGAAAAAGATACAGATTTTTTTTTTTTATACTCTGAATGATTCAGAACCCCAGTACACGTTATAATCTGAAAATGTTAGCATCAATGTTCTGTGTTAGCGTCCTGCTGACTAGTCAGGGTTTATACAATGTATAATTATATATATCTATATGTCTTTGTTGTACTTACAGATATTTGCTGTAATGTCTGTATGTACGCCATGTTTGTAAAGCCATTTTATTTGTTTGGACAAATAATTTAAAAATATGAGGCTGAAGTAAAAAAAATAAAATCTCTCTAACCGGGTCATATATCTCGCTTCAGTGTTAACGGGACACTGAATCTTCTTCCAGCTCCAGACTCTCAGCTCTGCTCTTTGACCTTTTGGGCACAGAGAAGAATAAAGGTTAATATTTTAAACTGAAACTTTTTTTTGTCTTTTTTTCACTTCTGCCAGTGTGTAGATAGATAGAGGGGGCGGCTGTAGCTCAGGAGGTAGAGCAGGTCACCTACCAATCCGAAAGTTGGCGGTTCGAATCCTGGCTTCTCCGGGCTGCATGGCAAAGTATCCTTGGGCAAGATACTGAACCCCAAGTTGGACTATGAATGCGTGTGAATGTTAGATAGAAAGCACTTGGCTTAGTTAGAACATGGAAGTGCTTGTATGAATGTAAACGTGTTGCATAAGCACTTTGAGTGCTCAGAAGAGTCGAAAAGCACTATAGAAGAACTAGTCCATAGATAAAGTTTATTTATGTTCCCATTTAATGTGCTTTTATTTATGTCCTAATTATGTTTCCACTTTTAATTCATACACGTTATCCAAAATTTATTTTTACATATGCATTTTGCTTCATTATAAAAGTCACTGGAGCATCATTCACTGTGTTGTGTGTCAGCCTTTGATGCCTGCGTCCAAACAGAAGTGTTTGCCTTCTTTGCAGGGCTGCACTGATGAACTTGTTCCAGTTCTGATTTCATATTGATACGTATCTGCAGATAATTGGTACCAATCTGATGCCCCTGTTAAATTAACAACCCTTAAAATATAATATATAGATATATATCGTAACACCAAAAAGGTTCGATTCCACCTTGGCCGTGGTCTCTCTGTGTGTTTGTGTGGGTTTTCTCCAGGTACTCCGGTTTCCTCCCACAGTCCACAGACATGCAGTTAGTGGGATCAGATGACTGGTTGGATGACTGGTGATTCTAAATTGCCCGTGGGTGTGAATGATTGTTTGTCTCTCTGTGTTGGCCGTACGACAGGCTGGCGACCTGTACAGGGTGTACCCTGGCACTCGCCCTATGTCAGCTGGGATAGGCTCCAGCCCCCCCACCCCCTGAACAGCATAAGTCTAAGAGAATGGATGGATGGGAATCAATGAATGAAACAGAAAATGTAACAAAAATAAATAAATAGGAGATTCAACAATGATAAATGAGATCATTTTAAAACATAACATCAGTTTGTAAATTAATTGAATAAATTGTCCTAGTGTTTATGTTCCTTTTTGTGTAAGCTGTGTTCTTTGCTTGTGCTTTTTTTAAATTCTTATAGCTCAGTTTTTTAGTTTATTGTAAGTCTTTGGTTTAATTATTATTTGGTTCAGATTTCCCTGCACTTTTAGTTTTGCTTACTGTTCTGTCTGCTCTGGTCCTCCCGTGTCCTGGTGTTCCTGTGTAGCTGTCTCCCCATGTGCTGGTGTGCTGATGCCTGTTCTCCTTTCTGTGCCAAGTCCTCGGTGTTTGTTTCCAGTGTCCGTAGCTTCCTTATCCTTCTGTTTAGTTTCGCGTGTGTGTGTGTAAAAACAAAGTATATACATTTCTTAATGAAAATGTATGTAGAAGGAAAAGGAAAAACAATATTTCTACAAGGTATAGTTCTGTTTTTATTTCAAATTATGTCAGTTTTGGTCCTCCGTATTCATCACACTGTTGGTTCCTGAAGTTACTGCATATCGTACTTCAACCATGAGGCAGAATAAACACAGCGGGTCTTTCTGGCTACATGGAAAGTTTCTCCTGGGTGGATTTTCCTCTCAGAATGGCAACGCAGGAATCTCCTGACACCTTGTGGGTAACAAAGTGTTCGGGTGTCAGTGGGTAAATATAGAAACCATTGAGAATCCTTAAATGTCTCATGTGTCCACAAGTTGACACTGAAGTTGCAGCAGCACACACACAGTATCACATGGTACACTGTGTCAGTGACACTAAATACCCACTGAAGTGAATACCCATACACACAGTGACACACACTCTAGAACTTGACCCAGAAAAATCTGCGATAGACAGCGTTTTTGTTGACCTTCAGAGAATGTTGCAATGTCAGTACCTGTGTGTGTGTGAGTGTGTGTGTGTGTGAGTGTGAGAGAGTTTGTTTGTACTTGGGAGAGGGGCAGTTAGGGATTTAGGAACCCGGCAGTCTGAGGGTTGGATTTAAGATTCAGATAATTTAGGGACTGAGGAAGAAGAAAATGGTAAATAAAAGTAAGAAGACACACCTGTGCTGCACCGTTTCGATGCCTGTCTTTGATGTTCTGTTTCCAGCATTTCAGAGGTGTCTGGTCTGCATTAGGGATGTTAGTTTTCTAACCTGCCCTATCCTCTCCTCATCCTTCCCACCGCACCCAGGCTTTCATACTACACTCATAATAGCATAACAGGAACATGCTGTTCTTCAGCTTTTAGCAGGGGTGTGTATTAGCATTATTTGACCAGTAGGGGGAGCTGCTGTAGTGCAACTCAGGTGTGACGGACA
>VOQJ01007407.1:6192-28627 GCA_015052665.1 Apistogramma diplotaenia
CATAGACAAAGAAAAAAATCACACACACACACACACACACACACACACACACACACACACACACACACACACACACACACACACACACACACACACACACACACACACACACACACGCATAATAAACTGATTAAAAATAGCATAAAAGAAAGTGTAGAAGAATTACACAAGAGGAGAGCCTCTCACCTCATTAGGCATAATTTTGGAAGATTATAGGCTGGCAGAGCTGATGATTCTATAATGAAACTGTCAAAAAGAAATACTGCTCTCGTACACTGCGTGTTGCTCCTATAGATCACTGGACTGTAATATTTTGCTTAATATAACTATATTACATTTTTTTCTTTTTTTTAAACTTTCAGTTGCAAAGAACAGTAACGGCATCAGTAAAGGGACGCTGGACCGAGACAGGGACCTCTTCACTCGCTCATCAACACAGGACACAGAAAGTGAAGTCCAGTCAGTCACTACTGTCTCACCGATGAACCTCCCCAACCACCAGCCAGTCTTCAAGAGCCTGCTGCTTCACGAGCATCTACTTACAAGGAACTTCCAGGGGGACCAGCATTTTTTCAGGAAGGATGGCTCTGTGGCCGCATATCCCACCATGCCGGGCTCTGTGTCTGCTCCAAATGCAGCAGACCTTGTCACTCAACTTGTGCCCCATGAGGATGCTCCAGCTTTCTCAGATATTGCCTCTACTGCCACTTTGGCTGCAACATCACCACTGACTACATTTTCCCCCACAACACCAGTGCTACCCATGTCCATCCCTCAAAAGAAATCAAAGGAGAAGGCTGGAGGGACTGACAAGGTTGAGCCAACAACACACTCCCTTACCACCCAGGTGACACCAAATAACAGAGGTGCAGGCAGCGAAAATAGTGGAGCTGCTTCCTTGTCGTCACAACGAAGTCAGCCTCAAAGTTGGGGTGCTTTTCCGGAAGAGGCCGCATCAGGGAAAATTGAAAAGGGGGGAGCTAGTGAACCGGCAAAAAACAGAACCAGCCCTGGTCATCAGCTCCACAAGCTCATTTCAGCTTCTTCAGAAAAAGAGACCACAACAATGTCCACAACTGTTACCACAACGACCACCATCACCACCATGCAGCCATCAGGTAGGCAAAATCATGATTTCTGTCTGACTTTCAAGGATGTAGTGCACTGAGCAGGACATTTACCCTTAAATAGAACACGCTTCCCAGAGGAAAACAAAATTAAGCTCCTCAGATCCTCAGCATCACTCCTGTTCATTTTGCATTCTGCACACAACTATTCATCTTTCCAACAGAGATAACGGAGTTGCTCATGTGTCAAAAACAATCTGATTTTTCCTGATGTGTCCTGCCCGCCCTTCCCACTGTCCACAGAGTGCTGAAGGCCCAGATGAGTAGTGTCAGAGAGGATCTCTGCAGAGATAGTTAGAGGGTTATAGGGCTAGGGAGACACAGGTGGGCTGTCAGAAAGATCAGTGATCCGGGAAAAAGGGAATCACTTGTCATTTTACTTTCTCCCACAGAGCCGTGTAGTCTGAATTTCACTGACCCTGAGGGTAACATTGAAATCCTACAGCAACTTGACTCTGGAGTGGAGTGCAACTACTTGATTACTGTCTACCTGGGATATGGCATCGAGGTTCAGGTCAGTGCTCAAGGCTCACTATAATTGTATTATTAGTCATTTTGCTGAAGTGTCTGTTTGGTAAGTTTCAAAACTCCATTAAGTAGCCAACTGAGAGGAGGCTAAAACCATCAGTAATCACAGCACTGCGAGAACTTTGGCATAAAATATGAGGTATGCAAATGTGACATGTACTCATATTGTCAGGGTGTGTGTGTGTGTAAAGGTTAGGGCCCAGTTGCAGGAGGCTGAAGGCTGAAAAAACACGAAAGGCAATGAAAAACACAGGGCTGCACATGAGGGGGAAAACAAAGGCAAAATAAAGGATGCTATGACAAATACTAACTCTGCAGTTTGTTAGGGGAAGGAGAGCAATTTATAAACGCTTACGCCTGTCTCTCCCTGATACAGGGAAATCAGGGAGAGGCAGACAGCAAGCGTAACTGGCACAGGACATGAAAGAAAGCAACCCTTCAAAGTAAAACAGGAAATAACTAAAGGAGACTAACATAATGAATAGCAACACTTAGCAACAAGTCAAGGAAACAACCTAAGAGAAATATACTGAAAATGGAGACAAGAAGACTCACACTACACATGAAGGAAGAGACACACACACACACACACACGCACACACAAAGATCAAAACTCCAAAATCTAGATTAACAGGAGGGTCCGAACTGAAACAAAAAGGACACAAAAAGGCTTCAAAACAACACTAAACTTTTTTTTAAATACTGAAAACAGCTGTCAGTGTTTGGAGAGACTGAACCCAAATCCTAACTCTGCAGTCTGTCAGACCAAAACAATTAGCTGAAAAAGCCTATAAAGCTCAGTGGAGCAGGGAGGAAATGCATAATTGTCTGTGGGTTTGTCGGAGCGACCCAAAAAAAACATGTTCCATTGTTAATCTGAAAATACTGATTACAGCCATTTCAACCTGAACTGTGCTTTCTGATGCTTTATAAAATGCTTATTAAACCAGTAAAGAGCAGTGACATATTTTGGTTTAGTTTAAGCAATAACACTCATTTCTGGTCTTGTGTGGCTTGATAGAGATAGAAACGCAATGAATTACTTGGGCGAGTGGGTGGATGGGGACACAAGTGACGGGGGTCTGTCTCGTCTCAAGTTGAATGTTTGCCTGGTAAGTCTTTTCACAAAAGGTTATAAAAATTAACTGTCAGTGTATGCGTTCCCTGGCATTTGCAATTCTTCAAACGCCTCATTTACCACTGGAGACTTTAAAATGTGTGAGCTTTGTCTTGCTGCCTCTGGGGGGCGAAGATAAGTCTTGACAGAGTATATGTTTGAGAGTGTGCTTTTTTTTTTTCCTGAAAGCTTCCTCTGGATAACTTAAGTGAATCTTGAAGCATTTTATAAGCACGTACACACTCACCTGCACATGTGCATGCATATTCACACGGGCTTTTGATGTATCAGCTTTTTGCTTTCGCAGCTTCTCCGGCGCTTCCGCCAGAACATTTCTTAAACTGAAAGGCTCTAAAGTTGAAGTATATAGACATTTTATATTCGCACATCAACCAGGCGTGATAAAGAAATAAGATGAAGCCATGTGTTTCAAACCACCATGCAAACAGGCGGGATGGGGGGGGGGGGGAGGCCCCCCCCCCCCCCATCCCGCCTGCAGACAAGCTGATACTGATCTGATGGCAAACTTACAGACAATTGCTTGGCACGACTGAGGAGATTGAGGAAACAAGGTCCCTGTTCCTTGGGAATGCATGAAGTGACTGAAGGTGGGGAGATGGAGATTGAAATCAAGCATGTGTCACGTCATGCCTTTTCATCAGCGGCGTGTGAAGCTCTTTTTCAAGGATCCGGGATTGGAACATTTCAGCTAGAAAAAAAAATTATCACAACGTCGGAATGTGGAGTAGCAGTGTCCTCATACGATCATATGCAAGGAGAATAAGATTTACAATCGTGATTGCTTTTACACTTTTGCGCACTGAGTAATTTGTGAAAGCAAGCAAGCAAAGAAAAGATGGCACACTGTCAGGAACGATGAGCAACGCTGTTATGCTGTTACACAAAAAAGTAATGCATTGCATATTAATTTTTTACATTGCATTACTTAATTATTCCCTGGAGGAAGCAGTTTGTTACACGACATGCTGCTTTTGCATTACTCCATATCATAACCCGAAATGCATTTGACATAATTACCAACTGACAATATAAACCTCAGCCTACAGTCCGCCACCCTGACACCAGTCCCTGTCCTAGTGAGGACATACATACAATCGCTAAGTGTTGAACCCAATAGAAACATAGTAATAGAAACAAAGTAATGTGTTACACCGAGCAGTGGTGTTGAGATTGTCACATCAGTGGAGTTTAAACCAAAATCATTTCAGTGATCAGAACACGTCCGAAGCAGACTATGTTCTGGTATGTGCAACAGGCTGCTTTTCATGCTGTATGTGAAAAGGCAGCAGCACATTATTGCTCGAGTCTTGAATCAAATGTAGCAATCCTTCATTGTTATTTCTGACACTGTGACATAAGGTCACTCACAAGATAGAAGTATAATTTCCTTGAATGTCACATAAGAACAACAGAAAACAGGCCCAATCTTTCAATTAAACATCTTTAATTGTAATATGCTTTGATTTTGTGACGTCTCAGGAATCTAATTTTAGAGACACTCACATTTTAACAGTGAATCATAATAAACTACAGTAGAAGACTCTTTTTGAAAAGGAACTTCTTGTCTCAAACATCATTAAGAGCAGGAGGATGATCAAATAATCGCCCTCAATAAGGCTTATTAGGACTTTGTAACACATTCTGAAACAGCTGGTCTCTTCTTTGCCCACGCGCCCCTTCACGGAGCCCCGTCAGGGAGGTTTATTACTAAGATGTCATCGCAAATCATCAGTTGGTTGTTTAAAGGGGAGGGTGTAAAGCTGGTCAGCCCTCAGTCAGTCACTACCAACCCCAAGCACGTGCCTCCCCACTGGGATTTTTAGTAATTCTTCTAACAAATGAACAGACCAGAGCATACTATTGTTGGCAGGGAAGAGATCAAATTACCAGTCATTGTCAAAAAATCAGTTGATTGCTTTCACTTTTCTGATGAGCCTATTTGCAATAATTACATATTGATCTGTGGAGGGCGCACACGTTCAGTTTCTCTGGTTAGTTTATGGATTTGTTGGTTTGTTAGAAACATACAAAATAACTCCTGCCTTGCTTAAAAGCTCTTAGTGGCCACTTTCTGAGCTGTGTACTGATGCAATTTACTCTAGCAACCATTAACATAGACCGAATGTTCCACACTTTGTAGCAGAGGAGCTGCAGCAGAGACGTTATCACGGAAAGGCCTCTTTTCTAGGAGGTACCCATCATTACAGAAGGCAGGGGAGGGAAATTAGATGAAGAAAATAATATGAAGGGCAAATATGGAGACTGTGATAAATATTTATATGTTGCTGTTATGCACCTATGGCTCAGGAAAAAAAACAACATAAAAAGCACTCAGAAACCTCTCTGAATTCTACCAGTAGTGGGAAAAAAAATCTAACAGAGATTGGTGGGGAATAAATAAGCAAGATCAAACCTTTTCTGTATTTAGTCAATACTCCTTTCAGCAGTCTGGCATCTTGTGAGAGAGGGAGGATGAAAAATGTATCACGAGAATTTACTGCCCCCGGCCTGACTGTTCAACCCCTCTGCCACAGCCAGCAGAATATAATGCATTGCCCCATCTGGTGATTCTGAACATATAATGAAATTTTTTTTCTGCAGAATAACTAAGTATTAAGAGGATTCTCTAACATGTTCTTTAGCACAGAAGTAAACTAACGGTCAGTGCTTCTGAAAAGGGCACGATACTTTGACATTACAGTAATCACATGCAGCATTTCACTGTTAAATATGCTGGTGTTTAAAAGGCAAATACACCACCGGATGACAGGCTGTGCAAAGTATGAGCTGAATATAAGATGTAAAGTATTGATTTTTATTTGACATTCACGCCCACTTTACGAGGTGAGCTGTGATGAATACCTTTAAAGTCACAACACCGGAGAGATGTTGCTTTTTTATGGGTTTCATTTATTCCATCCTGGAATCTGAATCTGCAGGTTTAAATGACAAAACAGGAAGAAGTAGAATTCAAACTCATTTTTCATTGTGATTGATTTATCTGAATAAAGACAGACATTCAGACTCTGCTCAGATGTGTACGAATGCTACCCAATCAATTGGAAGGAATGCGTTGGCCCCTTTTCCCGCTGTACAAATGCACATGGAGGTAATTTATTTATTTTTGTGAATGAGTGACATCTGAAACACATCTTTTCTCTACATCAATCTGCACTGTTTTAGTGGACCAGGATGGAAGTTTTCCAGAACTGGACAGTAACATTAAAGTGCTTAAAATACATTTTTGGTCACATTTTTGTTGTTGTGTGTTTTGGTTTATTTATACATTTTTTTTTATATATATCTAATCAAATACATCCTGTGGGTTAGCTAGCTATCAGCACTGTCCACAGCATCTGTCCTACTGTGATTTCTGTTTCCTCTGCTCACTGATTTACCTGCCTGGGTCTCAGACAGTATGCATTTAAGGCTATGTGCAGGTTTCATGCCAGATTCTGCATCTAGCTCAAAGCTAAAGCACTGTGTGGGAACCACTGCTTAATGCATTCCTGCAGTTAGAAGCCTATTGACAATTTCACCTGCTGCCATGAAGGCTGATTATATTAGTGATGCCATTCACTGACATGCTCAGACCAGTATCATTCGAGATATTCAGGAGACACTATGAAAGTGTTACTTTCCCCACCTTTTCTTTCACCCTTTTCTCACCTAGCTTTCATCGGTTGCTTTTTTCTACATCCTTCTCTCTACCGGTCCAGTTCAGTTCAAATTGTTTTAGTAAACCTGGGAATTAACAGAACATGGGAACCAATTAGTGCGAGTCTAGTTGACTTGATGCTCACTTCTTTCATTTTAGTGTTGCTGATTCCAGTATGTTGGTTTAAACAAGTCAGATGTGAAATTAAATCTTTTAGTACACTGTGTATTGCAAATGTGGCACATTAGGAAGTAAAGAGTGGGCCCGCTACTTATGTTTCCTTGATCACAGCACATACTGTATAACCAAGCAAACGTGCTTCTTTTTGTCATATAGTGAAAAAACATTACATTTTTTCTTTCTTTGTTTCATTAATGAAAGATTATAAATATAGAATAGACTAGAATGCCTTTATTATCATTATTTAGCTGTAAAATAAGAAATATCAAAGGTTTTCACAGTCAGTGGTGAAAATTACAATTAATTTTTTATCCTAAGAGGAGTGAATATTGTTTCAGAAAATTCCAAAGTAAAATAAATCTTGGAAACAAAAGAAATAAACATGTAATAAGCTCAGGGCTGTATATGCTAATGAATTACACCCAAGGCAGGACTGCCAAGGATGACCATCAATGTAATGCCCCTTAAGATGGATTAAGATGTTACACAGCATGCCAAGAGTTTACAGCTAAAACTGACTTGAGGGTTGATGACTGTCATTTGATGCTGCCTCTGTGACCACGCTCCTCTGACTCCAATCAATAGTCATGTTAATAAGCAGCACAAATAGTTGACACACAGGCCCCTCTCAGTGCTGGTTGAATTGTTGTATTGATCCTTGCACTTCTATTTTAATTCTAGCATTTCTTACAAAAGAAGCAAAATGCACCAGGCATTGACCCTGGCTAAGGGTGGCTGATGAGGGAGGGAATTAAATTTGTTTTGTTGGTGCTCAGTGACCGCTGGTGCTTGCTTCAGATGGAAGTGCCACAACAAAGAAGGAAAAAAAAAATTTCAACAAAAGCGAATCTCGACACTTTTTGTGAAAACAAAAGTTCCACTTCTAAAATTCTTTGAAGACTGTAATCAGCGGTGTTTTAACAAGGTAATGTTTAGGCCGTTCCGTGACTCGGGTGCCAAGCAGCACAAACAGCAAAGGACAGCAGATGTGTCACAGGGAAACGAGTCTGACCGAGGAATGGAAGCCAACACGGGCTTGCTGCCTTTAATCAACTTGAGATGAGGCAAAAGGAAACCTTCATCAGCCTGTGCTGTGGGTGAGTAAGTCAGGTCGTAAAGAAGGCCAGTTTGATCTTGATGAGCTTTTCAGGGCTTTGGCGAGATGAGTTTTCATGGCGCCTTGCAATCCTGAGAGGAATGCTTTCAGGTGACACTAATTGCTCCTCCACCCAGCTAGCTGTCATAAAGGAAGAAGAAGTCTGTCTGGCAGAAGGTGAAGCCCCCCGAACACACACACACACGCACACACACACACACACACACGCGTCTTTTAGTCTCATGATGAGAGTGGGAGGGTAAAGATGCATGCTTGAAAATATGAAGAGTAATCAGTAATGTATGAATTTAAATCTATGCAAAAAGTGAAGCAAATAAACTGACGTGTCAAGGCCTGAGATGCTTTGGGAAGGTGAAGCTGCTTCATCAAATAGCAAGAATCTCAACTTGTGGAATAGTTTCTAATGCAACGGCCGACGGTAAGCAAATAGAAAAGAAAAACCAATATGCAATATTCAACTTAACTTTATCTAACTAAGTTGGTGAAGTCGAGCAGCAAAAAATAGCCACCTCAAATGAAACACAAGGAACAATGAGCAGGTTATTGTATGGAGCTTCTGGCTCCTGCACAGTCTCATTAACATTCAGCCTTTGCTGATTGGTAAGAATCCATTGTTTTAGACAGCAGGGCAAACAGGAAATGGCCTTGACTATTTTATGTAGAGGTGAATGTTCAATTAAGATAATGTTTTTTCATATAATGAGCACTGTAACTCTTTTTTTTTTTCTTGCACAAATTTATCAGGCGATAGACAAAAATTGCCAATTGGCTGTGGTGCCAAAGATTATTCAAATTCGGTGGTGGTGGTGGTGGGGGGGAGGGGGGGGGGTGCATTTCTGGTATATTCCAGTTTATAAGGCCGTGGATTTTATCATGGTAATTATGATACTGCAGCTGGTGAGTCCGGTGGCTATTGATTTATTGCCCCCAGCGGCAGGGTCATTTAATTTCCATGTATAGTGGTAATATTTTGATTACATACAGCTCATTTCTCCATAAGCAATAGCTCCTGTGAGTCAGTGTAAATGTTCATTACTTTTTGCGACCAGATGTTTTCAACAATAAAATATCAGCGAGTGCGAGCCTCTGTGGACAGTTAACTCATCCTGTGGCTAAAGGAATACAGTGCTCACATCTCACATGTATAAAGTCAGACTTGTTTGATATAGTGTTTGTTTTAGTACACCAGGAGAACTACATGTGTTTTGTCCAAACTGTATGTCTTCTTCACTTTTTTAATCTTCATGTGAATTAAAGCAGGACGAAATCCCCTAGCATTCTCCACCCCCAACTGTATAATATGCATTATCAGATTATGTCTAATATTGGACTACATGTACAGTATGATACCATCACAGACTGAATACCATGCCAGGCTATTTTCTGTTTGAATGTGATAACATGCCACTACAGGGTCATAGGTAACACACCGAGATCAAAGTTTTCATTCCTGCAAATGCCGCGGTCGTTTGAAACATTACTATATTATATTTTCTTTCATAGTTTTTATTCCAAGTGCCATTCTTGGCCTGCCAATTGTACTGTAGCCTTGCAGGACGGTGTGTTCATTACAGTGCCTTGATTGAAAAGAGGCAGGCTAGAGGAGAGAGGTGACCTTCTTTCTTTCTCTCATTTAGAATCGTCTCTGGAAGAAATATTGGACTAAGGGTTTGGAAAAAGATAATGCTCGAAGAGAAAGTGCAAGGCCAGTGTTGCATTTTTTCCCATTGTCCATAGCTTATTCTTGTGTAAGAAAAAAAAGAAAAGGAAAAAAGATATTCTTTCCTTTCTCAACATAATTCTCAAAATGGAACAGCATACTGTATAGATGGCATCCTGTGATAATGATGTGGTTGGTGCAGAAGTGTGCTTGGTCAGCCAAATCCCTGGTCACACAAATGTGTCTGCTGAGGCAGAGATTCCAGCTAGGACTTACCATAATACTGCTCTCATTACAGTCCAGAGGAACATGCATGTGTGTGTATACACATGCGGGTATGTGTGTGTGAGTGAGAAAGTGAGTCCCCATGGGCATTTGGCTGTAGCACTGGAGAAGATAAGGTAGTCTGATGTCTCCTGACATGGTCAATGATTCATAATTGAGGCAGGACAGCTGTTGCTGGGTGCACTGACAGGTCCCAGGGTGGATGACAGATGATAGGGCCCTCTGGGGCTGAGCTATCTATCAGTCCAAATGTTCTCTGTCCACTATCTGCTCACCTATCCTTCATAAGCCTCTCTGATATATGTAAACCAAGTAGTCACAGATCCACAATCTTGTTCGGCTCACTGAATATGATAAGTTGTTGCAGTATCAAAGTCTACAGTGAATACCATACCTGAAGTGGGCCCCAAACAATTAAGAATCCAACGCACATGTAAAATTCTATTTTAAACAAGGTTATGAAGAGTTCTCAAAGGAATCGTTGAGATAAAACAAAAAATAATATATATATATAGAGCTGGATAATGTAGAGACCTGTGGATTTATTAAAACATATTAATATTAAAACATCTAAAAAACTAGTAGCTCAGCATTGCAACATCCACAAGAATCCAGGAGCCAGGATGCCAGGTCAGGGGAGAGAAATCATCTTCCCTACACTCCACGATTGATACTCGAATACATCAGTAGATACTGAATACTAGCATGGACACTCGGTGAACAGTTACCAAGATTACGTGAAGTACCCTTTGAAAGTCTACTAGAAAATGTGAATTTAGTGCTATGAACGATCCGTACTGCGACTATCACTGAAATCATACCTGAGACCTCAGAAGCTGCCAAGCAAAGACTCAGAAGGATAAACCAGATCTTCTCCACTGAACAGGTGTCATCGCAGTGGCAGAGAAACAATAAGAGAACAACCAAGGCTGGAGACAGAATGACACTCAAAGAGCACATGGAAGGCTGCAACACATAATAAGAATGCTCAGTGGCTAATCTCAGAGTAGATTAACGCAATCTCCATGAACAGGATCCAGTAACCATCACGCTGGAAATAGTAACCATCCAGGAAAGAGTCTTAAATATGAAGAAGTGGACAGCACAAGGGCCTTCATGATTCACACCTACTGCCTAGAAAAGCTAACTGCATTTCACAAGTGCTTGGCAGCATAAATAAACCAGCTGCTAACGGATGAGATGCATTCAGAATGGCTAACTGAAGGCCGGACAGTGCATCACCTGGATGGGCTACAAGAAAGCCCGTGACTCAGTGCCTCACACATCAATCCAAGAATTCCATAAACTGGACCCTAAGAGCCGTCATCAGGAATTCAGTGGGGATGTGAAAAAAACCCACTAGCGGCCAACTTTAACCCAACTGCACATTACTATCAAGTGCAGAATTCACCAAGGAGATGCTCTGACCCAATTGCTGTTCTGCATAGGCGTGAACTCCCTCAGCAAGATTATTAGCAAGACTGGATACTGACTATGGACTGGAACACACATTAGCTTGATGTCATCCATGAGGTGGCTGATTGTTGCTCCATTGCATAGTCAGTATGAGGGAACTGAGGGGATTCAGGCCAATGCAGAACAGCAGTGGAGACAGAGCATCTTCTTGGTAAATCCCGCACTTGATGTTAACTTGTGTAATTGACTTGAAGTTGGCCTCTAGTGTTGTCTTCCACATTCCCGATGAGTTCTTGATGAAGACTCTTAGGGTCCTGTTGGTTTAGGCATTCCATGATCCATGTGTGCGGCATCGAGTCATAGGCTTATTGTAGTCCATCCAGGCAGTGCACAGGTTGGTCAGTCAGGTCTTACAGTCTCGAGTGACTGCTCTATCGCTCCCCTAGTATCTCTGCCAATTTCGTTCTGAATGTTATTGTGCCACATGCCTGCTCATCTTAGCCGCTATGACAGGAGGTTCCATGTTGTACTGAGGCAGGTTGGCCTGTAGTTGACCAATAACCTCCCATATGCTCTTCCAGTATTGCTCCGTCTCCAGCCTTGGTGGGGGTGCTGTTCTCATATTGTTCCCCTGCCACTGAGAGTGTACCTTGGATGGTTCAATGGAGAACATCTGGTTAATTCTCCTGGCTTCTACTTCTCTGGTATACCTCTTCAGGATGTTAGCCAAGGCTGTGAGTCTTTGCGGCCTCAGGAATGGACAGCTTGTTCTACTTCTTAGGCACTGCTTTCCTCGTCACACCTTTCTTCAACTCTGAGAACTGGCTAACTTCCCTCTGTGCTGCCTTGATATTAGCCTTGAGCCGTCTTTTCCATGGAGGTTACTGCTCCTATGCTAGATGTGTTTTTAGATGTGTTCTAATCAAGGCTTCTCTAGCAGGTCCAGTCACAGGTCCATGATAATGAAAGTATTTATGCTTTGAAACTGCATGGCTGTCTCTTTTGTTATGACATGTTCATTTATAATTAAGTTATAATAAAAGTGTCACACAATGTGACAGTGAAAGCCAGGAGAAAACAAACATATTGGTGACAAAAGCTTACATTGGGGTGGCTGTAGCTCAGGGGGTAGAGCAGGTCATCTACTAATTGGAAGGTTGGTGGTTTGATATCTGGCTGCTCCAGTCTCCATGTCGGTTGGTGAAACTGTCGGAGTATGAAAGTGTGTGAATGTAAAACAGTAAGCACTTAGCTGTAGAAGAAAGTGCTTGTGTGAATGGGTAAACACAAACATGTTGTATAAAGTGCTTTAAGTGCTCAGCCAGAGTAGAAACGCACTGTAAGAACTAGTCCATTTATGCAATGTTTCATACTGTTCTATTTCCTTAATTCATTACGAAAATATTGTTGGCTTTCTTGGCTAACAGAATTACTGTATTTTTTGGACTACAAGTCGTTCCGGAGTATCGGTCACAGTAGCCAAAAAAATGCATAATAAAACCATAAAACCATATATAAGTCGCTCTGGACTATAACATGCACTTTACTTCTTTGGGGGAAATTTATTTGATGAAATCCGAGACCAAGAACAGACGTTTCATCTTGAAAGGCAATTTAAAATAATGAATTAGAGAACAACAGGGCGAATAGGCTAACGTAACACATTCAGTTACGTGATGCATAGACAACAAACTCAGTACGTGCCTGGTATGTTCACATAACAGTTATTCAGATAACTATAGCATAAAGAACATGCTAACAAGGTTACGAAACCATCAATCTCACTCACTGAATTCTTCATCCTTGGTGTCACTTATAAATAACCGCCAACTCCAGAGGTAGACGAAGCGCTGCTTCTTCTCTGCGTCGCTTTCTTTAGACTGGTCGTCAGTAGCAGTTCTAATTATTCCGGCCTTTCTGAATCCCGACTGGATGGTTTCAGTTGTGAGTGTGAAAATAACTAACACCTGAAATGATATAATAACATAGCAGGGTCACGCAGCCTTCTCTTTCCTCTTGCGTGCGGAAGAAAGCAAGACATGACTCTACTTCTTTAAAGCCTTTAGGCATATTTATTGAACATAAAAGGTTTCATAAAGCACATCTCCCCCGTACAAACTTCATGGGCGAAGACGACACAGTCACAAGAATGAGATGATGTCTCAGTTTGACGTACCGTAGTGACAACCAGAATTCTCCAGCTACTGTAACAAATGAGTAAGGGCACCATCAAAATAAAGTAATGACTCTTAACATAGTGTTAATAATTTCACATATAAGTCGCTATAAGTATTGTGATTCCATATTTCAGTTTCATTCCTTGATGTGTTAATGTTAAAATCAAGGAAAATTACTGTGCTCACCTATAAGCTTGTATGGAGAATTATTAGGTTATGAGAGAGTCAAAAAACCTAAATAGCCTGATTTCCAAAATACCACAATTCAAAAGAAAGAGAACTGTGCTTACGGGCTTGCCATTCTCATTACCCTTGAGAACTGAGAATCATTTTCTAAAATTATGTGTCATTCTTTTATTACTCACTGTGACGCTGCCATTTAAAGCATGCGCATCTATGCAACTGCTAAATATTGCATATTAGCATCAAGTATTTTTACATTTAAATATGCAGAAGTTATTCTGTTACTCATGCACAACATGTTGCTATCTCCTTTTTGACCTAGCTAGAAAACCTCCAGACTGGGATTGAGTTTAAATCTGGTATTGATTAAAAAAAATCAAATCAATCAAACTGGCTGATCTCATGGATCATCCTGGAAAAAGTCACCTCTAAGCTCAGGCTCACAGTGTCCATCAGGCTCTCTACAGTCATTGTCAGCACCCGCTTGACTGAGTGACAGTTAGTGTACGTGACCAAATTCATTTTGGTGCCATCATGTGAATAGCACTCATCCTGCCCACTGTCTCAGCTTTCCCAAGTTGCTGCACTAACAATCCTGCAACACATTAACTCAGGGACATCAGCTTTGGGCAACCTTTTTCTGCCTCATGACACACCTGAAACCTGACAGAATTCGGTTTCACATGCTCTAAATTACATTACCACACACATATACATATATATATATATATATATATATATATATATATATATATATATACACACACATACATACACTCACTCATATACACTCATTGTGTGTGTGTGTGTGCATAAGGGAAGTAGATCCTTGGAAGACATTCACTGTAACATGCAAACATACATGGAAATGCAGTATATAGGGCAAAAACCGAGATCCTGAAGCTCTTATTTTGATGTGTCTTGTCAAACCGATAATTTTGAGGTCTGGGTTCTAGGTGTTCCATTGTGTGTTTTTCATTGTGTAAACTGGCCCACATTTGCCTTTTCTTCATGCTTCTGTTCCTTAAGAATGGCATCTTGACAGTCAGCCTTCAACTGAGACCAATTCTAATGAGGGCCAGATGCATCTCTCAGGTCCTGTGTTGGATCTTTGCTGGATTTTTCCTTATTCTTAAGGATGTGACTTTCAGATAGTATTCATATGCTGCCAGTGGTTATAACTACCAAATATGGAAATAAAGATATGGACTATATCATGGTTGCACTTCTATACTGAAGTAGAAGTTCGGATAACAAAATGTAAGCCTTTATTGCATTTGATAAAAGTCAAAAATGGAGGCAAAAATATAGTCCAAAATACAAAAAAACAAGACAAAAACAACAACAACAACAACAACAACAACAACAAAATCAATACCACAGGGAAGTACACATACTTACGAACAAATGATAGACATGCTATTTGTACAAGGACACACTGAGGGCTAATGAGTGGATTGGAAATGGAAACAAGGGAGGAAGTAAAACTAGACTCAAGAACCAACTGATTGCCGGAAATGTGGACCAAGTTCTCACTGCAGTTGTACATGGACTAAATGCCTCGTAACAACAGGAGAGAGAATCCACAGTCCTGCAGAACCATCCACAGGATACCCTGAGGAACGCAGTCAGATGTCTTCTCCATGTCCACAGAACACATGTACACTAGATAGGCACACTCCCATGGACACCAATATTCTTGAGAGGATGAAGAGCCGGTCCAGTGTTCTGTGACCACAATGAAAATAGAATTGTTCCTCTTAAATGGAGGTTCTACGAACAGACAAATTATTGTCTTATCAATGAATTATGGACCATCTTGAGGAGGCTGAGAAGTGTGATCCGCTGATATCTGAAGCATACCCTCCAAGTCCCCCTTCTTGAAGATGGGAACCACGACCTGGGTCTGCCAATATAGAGGCACTGCTCCAGATCTCCACATGGTGTTGCAGAGGTGTGCCAACCAAGCCTGTCTTACAACAACCAGAGCCTTCAGGAACTCAGGGTAAATCTCATCCCTGCCACCAAGGAGTTGTTTAACTACTTAAGTGTCAATGCCCTTGTGAGTGTTGAAGTCTTCCAGTTGGACAATGGAGACACCTGATGGTACACCTTTGAGCACCCCACCCAGTGACTCAAGAAGGCTTGGTACTCTGAACTGTCACTTGGTGCATAAGGGAAAACAGCAGTCAGTACCCATTCCCTGGCCCAAAGCCGCAGGGAAGCAGCCCTCTCACCCACCAGTGAAAATTCCACCATACACTCAGCAAGATGAGGGGATACAAGGATACCCATTCCAGTCCACCGACTTTCACCAAGGACAACTCCAGTCTGGAACAGAGTACAGCTCTTCTCCAGGAGACAGGTTCCAGAGCACAGGCCATGTATTGAGGTGAGTCTGATTATATCTAGTTGATATTTCTGAGCCTCAAGCCTCAAGACCTAGCTCAGGTTCCTTCCCTACCAGAAGTGATGTTCCATGTCTCAGTAGCCAGGATCGATAGCTGGGGACCAGCCATCCAGGGCCTCCACACTCGGCCGCCCATACACATCAAACCCGACTCCTGCTACACCCTCCTTGAGCTGCACCTGGCTGGGCCACACAGGCTATGGCCCAACTACCTTGAGCAGCCCCACCCCCTCCCCAAGCCCTGGGTCCAGGGTATGGCCTTGGTAACCCTATCCCAGACAGGGTAAACTGTTCCCTTGGTCTTATTTCCACAAGGGTTGTCTGAATCAACCCCTAGGATTACTGGGACATACAAACCCTTCCAACATGATAATGTGTTCACAAGTTTATTATGTTGTCAGAAAAATATATATATGTATAACCTGTTCTTGTAGTTTACATAACAATCATAAAATTAATCACCTATACTCTTAAAAGTATTCCACTCAAACATGTTCTTGCATGTCTGAAAATTTACTTCTTTAAAGAAATATGTACTGCATCATATTACTGATGAGACAGACTTTGCTAGGTATAGTCAAGTAGCTTCATGCTGACTGGCTAGTTTTCCAATCACATGATCTCCTTTAATTATACTCAATTTATAATTGTGACATCAATTACAAAACTGTGTATAAAAAGGGTAGCATGGCTGATGTTTACTTTGATCACTCAAACATTATGTAGGAGTAGGTACTGAATTGTAAATAACTTGAACTTATTATCTTATATCATATTGCAGTATGTTTCTAACTAGGCAGCTAATTATCTTCCTCTTGACAATACTTTCTTTTAAGATACAATGCATAAATGCAACGTGGAAAGTCAGCTGTGAAATGTAAAAGTGATAGGTCAAATGTAAAATGACATTTGGAAGAAAACTATAATGTCATATTTAGAATCCCCATATATACCAGTGTCATTTCTAAATGTTGCCAAAACAAACAAAGGCGGTAAGCAACAGTTCTTAATATGATAATAGGTTTATTGTCATCTTGACTTTCAGACCAATCTATTTACCTTGAAGGAGGAGGCAGAGGTCAAATGTGACATGATATTTAAAATTTTTATAGAGTACTTTTAAAATGCAGGCAGTATACACCACACTTGTAAGAATCATAGTTTCTAAGTTATAAAACTTTTTCTAATTTTCTGACAAATAAATCATTAAGTTGACCTTAAAGACCTCGGTGGAAGTAAGCCAAATTTTAATTGATTGTTAACATGACCCCAATCGACACCCCTGCAATGTTTTATCAGAATTCCTGCAAAACTTTTCAAGCTATCATGTTTACAGATGGAATGACACACATGTACGCACCAAAAACATAACCTCCTCAACCGAGGTAAAAACTAATTGCTAAAGAAACAAAAGGTAACAACAACTCTGCAACTAGAAAACCAAAAACTGACTAAAATATAGACATGCATGGACATAACATCCAGGGATCATGTTAGACCAAAAATATTTGGGCTACATAAGAAGAACCCAGCCTGAGTTAAGAAATGCCATCAAACTACAGTGACATATTCAGAATCTCTGTTGTTGTATTAACATTTGCCTTTTACAGTTCTGCAGAGAATTAAACAGATGATGCTTCAAAAGATGTCAGTAATCCATTATACAGTTTAACTACATATATTACACCAGAGATTTATTTCCCAGAGTCAGCCGCAGGTTCTCAATGCAAGACAAAAACATCGCTAATAGACTTTTCAACAGGCAGATAGAAAACAGAGGAAGTGGAGGAAATTGTGCAACAAACCATGAGTAGAATGAGTCAGTCAGATTCTATTATTACTCAAAAATATGTCTACATCTCAGCTACAGGTTATCAAAGAAATTAAACTAAATGTATCTCACTTTATATGTGTTGATACACATTTGTAAAGTAATAAACAGGTGACCCATTTTTTCAGAGTTATATCACTGGCCTGTACTTGGTTTAAAATAACAACACAACAGCAAAATTAAAAAAAGCTGGTGAGATCTGAAGTCTTACTCTTTACGTGAAAAATAAGCAGGTTTATGTGCAATGAGATTTTCTTTCTTCTGGCTGTTCAAGTCTGCAAATTATTCACATTTTTGGAAGGGAAATATTAAGGGTGAATATACAGGCTGAAACTTGTACTAAAAATAATATGTACTCACTGTAACCTTGGATAATATGTTGGCTATAAAGTCCTTTTGCAGGAAGTAAGTGAGTTAGGAAACCCTTTTCTTTCTTTCTTTTTAAAGTTTTTTCTTCTATGTTACATGATGGTGACATTATGCATCATATCTGTATACATAGTGCACAGAAGTGCACTAATAAGGGATTTTGTTTAATTGTATTGCATGGGCTCTTTTTTCAGGTGCTCAATGTGAGTGTGTTGGAGGGAGAGCAGGTGACCGTGGAGGACACAGGAGGTCAGCAACCCTTCGTCCTTGCCAATGAATCAGTCTTGATGACCGGCCTAGTACTACGCAGCTGGAGCAACCAAATCTCTATCAGTCTTCGTAGTGAGAAACACCACAATTCAGGATATCTCCTACTCCATTACCAAGGTGAGCAGTTACACTGGCTCTGGTGCCACATCATTCAAACACGTCACATTAAACATGACAGTGGCTCATTGTTAAACAATAGCTCTCATCAGTTATTGCTTATCCTCAAGCAAAGAAGGTGGGAAACTGGTGAGAGGCAACAAAGTGGTCGACTAATCATTTTCAAAATTGTTCTTTTTCAAAACACTGTGTGCTGACCTTCAGCCGGTCAGTGACGTGCACGAGCTGTTTTCCATTCAAATTTTTAATTTGCAATTTCACCACATTTCTAAAGAATCATTAAATGTAATAAAGCACTATCTACGGTGTCAGTCGCAAATCTTGTCAGCAGAAATAGTTACTGTGTTGTTGGTGAATATAATGGCCTATAATTTCCACCATCTCCCTCGCTTATTTTGCGCGTGACATTGATCTTCCATGTCTGTAACAATGTCTGTTTATCTTAGCAATCACACAAAGTGGCCGCCAATTACATGCCCCATCGACTTGAGCCGACGGTGGTCGCTGGTGGACAATTCATTCTACCACATTACCGCGGTACTTTCATCAGCTGGAAAATGAAAGGGGCCATCAGAACAGTGCAGCTGATGTGAGATAAATCAACCCATTGCTGTCGGATGTATGAATATCACTGTGTGGTCAGGCTGAATGATGACAGTGAGCGGTCATCACGGAACATGAGGGTGATGCATAGCTGGAAACAGATGGCGACAAATGGAATATATTACAGTATTATTTAATATCAGTAGGTGCACTTTTCACCTTTCCTGCCAGCATTCCATGAAATCTTATTTATTTTATTTAGGAAATCCTGTTCCAGGTTTATTGATTGATGTGTGTGGACATGCAATATACTGTTTCATTTGCAAACTCCTAAAAAATCCTATATTGTTCCAAAACAGACAGACGTGGTGTTGTGCATTTTTTTCCTGCATTTTTAATGCAAACACTTTAACATTATAAAGTTTCTGTATTCTACTTCTTCTGAACTAAAAAATGTGTCAAGTAAAAAATGATCAGACAGGCTCCACCGTCCATCCAACAGCCTGATTGGTTTTGATGGGGCCAGTTCAAATAGATTAATGAAAAAATATTAGGAGCAGATTTCACAAAGATTCGACACATTGGAGTTACAGAAGATATTTCAATTTGTGTTCTTCTGCTTTACAAGCCGGGTACCTTCTTGTCCTTTACAATGGGCTGTGAGAAATGTAATTGGACAAGCGTGGAGAAGCAGATAGAAGTGTGGAGAAACGCATCTCAGCTCAGGGTAATTAATATTTGCTACAGTGCAAGCTCTGCCTGTGAAGGCAGACTGATGGATCTGTCTATAACATGAGCGGTGTGACACGTGGAAAATAACTCGAGGTGTGTTTTACTGTTTATGTTAAGAGAACATCAAGTGTGGGAATGAAGAGGGGGCTTACCACTTTCCTTGTATTTTCTTATCAGCATCTTTTCCTCAGTGCACACACATACGCTTATATCCTAGTCTAGAGTTGAAAGTAATGTACCAGACAAATGTTTGGTCACCAGAATTCAAATGTTTTCCTCAAAGCTCTGCTTTCAGTAAGAAAAAAAATTCTGAATAAAAAATAATTACCATTAAGTATTATTTGACTCCTGCTTATGCACAGATTAGCCACAAATTAAAGATGAAGTGAATATGATCAGTAGTCGAGCAATTCGATTGAGCATCCATAACATGCTGGAGATCAAGCCCAAATCCATGGAGATTCTGCCCCACAAATTCACAGGAAGCAAAAGATCTGCTGCCAGTGTCCTGTGCCAGACTCCACATGATGCCAGCATAAGTTCTGTTCCCATGCCTCAGTGAGTCAGAGCTGCTTTGGAGACACAACGGGGAGCGCTATATGCAGCTAGTGGTTTTAATGTAGTGGCTGCTTAGTGTACAATTGTGGCATTCAAGGACAAAAAAGGAGATGAATCACTTATTTTTTTTAAAAAACAGATAATAAAAAGAGCACCCATCCTCCACCCATACCATTAAAAAAAAAACTCTGTCTATTGGCATCTCTTCTCTAAAACATTAAACTGACAACAATTTAATCCCTGAGTCGTCAGGCACTGATGTTTTCACAACAGTGTGAAAATCTATAAACATATTCTTTTAGTAAGAAGAATTGGCTTAAATTTAAGTTTTAAAAATGTATTAGTGCTCTACAGTGCATGCAAACATTGTGACTTACCTCATTCTGCCTATCTGTAGGCTCTTTTATATCTTTAGCGTGCATAAAATTTTGTTGTTGCTGTTGCTAATTAAATATATTATATCTAAATGCAGACAACCCAAGACCCATTTTACTCCAAAATCTTTGATTTAAATTAATCGCAGCCTCTTTGCAATTCAGATGATGATATAATAATCATATTTGACAGGTGGATTTGAGCTGTACAGAGTAATCAGCTGATGGCAGTGGTGTTTCATGGGAATTATTGAGTGTCTTTAACTTAAAAGCTCCGCTGACAAGTGAGAACCCCTGCCACCTGTTCTAAGTAGCATTGATAAGATTCCAGCCTCTAGTTCAAAGTTATTGCTTTTTAATGGTCTTTATTGAGTAAGTGACCATTTAGGTTGAGTTTTTAACCAAACCACATAAATATCAATAGGCTGTATCACTGCAGAGCTACGGTCTGGCTTTGTACAAGTGAGGCACTTTACCAGAGACAACAGTATTGATGTTTCTATAAAAGGTAATGCTTTGATGCACAGCCAGGTCATGAGGCTTAGATACATTGACAGTCACACTCTCCCACAAGTCGCCTACAGGCTGAGGGACTGCTGTTCCATCTGTATATGAAAATAATAACTGACTATAGAGATGACTAATCATCGCCGCAGTATTTTCACTTCTTGTGCAATTTTACTCTAAATGCCAGTGTTACACACAATGGATAATATTCTCCAAATGTCCCGCCATTATATATAATAATAATCGACGCAGCATTCATTATCTGTGTTGTGTTTTCCGTCACCTCGTTTCATTATCTCCTGACTTCACCTTGCCAGTTTTGATCCCATTCCAGCTCTCCACCTGAAGGGATTCAGGCAACACATTCAGCAGTGTAACAATTTATTAGAGCTAAATTGAAACGCATTTTATTTGTTTGCCCAAAAACACTGTGGGTAGCTTACTATTACTAGCTTCCTCAGCTCATCTATTGTGCCCTAGTCAACAACATTTGTCCATTATTGGTTGAAGAGCAGCATTCTCGATTTGAAGTGCTCAGGCAGATGAGAAATGTGCATGCTGCTGAACGAGGCTCATTAATGGAAGGAATGTATGAGTGCAGGCAGGTGTCGCATCAGGCGTTCTTTTGGGAAATGTTTACTTTCTTTAAATGTTTTTTTTGCAAAGGCTGATCTTAAGTAAATTCTGATAGAGGGCGGAGGCAAAGGGGAACTCATTATTGGATCCAAAATACACATTTAGAGTTCCATATTTGAAATTCAAGTGTTTTGTGCCGACACGTCGGTGTGAAAGGGCAGGAAGCAAAATAAAAAGGATTACTTTATATTCAATAAAGACAGTGCAAATCTGTGGCGTGTGCGCAGATAAGAGAAAGAGAGCGAAGAATGGCAAGGCAGGACACACTGCTCTTGCGCTTTTTTTCATAAGTACTGGGAAATGACAAAAACAATGAAACAAACTAACAAACAAAACCCAAAATAACAACAAACAAATAAAAAACACAATGATCGTGTGCTCAGGTTCCTGATGGTTCTATACTGCCTGTGGCAAGATACACTATGAAAAGAACGTTCTGTCTTTAAAGCTGTTTTCGCCTTCTGTGTTCTAAGGGAACACATTTTAACACGATATTTACCAAAGTGGTGATGTTTTATTGCACAGGAGACACTTTCTTTTTGACCTTTAATCCCCCCCCCCCCCCCCCCCCCCCCCCCCACAACACCAAGACGGGGGCGTCTCTTTTCCTTATTTTCCC
>VOQJ01007407.1:41095-55738 GCA_015052665.1 Apistogramma diplotaenia
GGACATTTAGTCAAATAAGACAACTCTACATAAAATATTGCTGCTATTATTATTGTCGTTGCTGTTATTGGCACTGTGTGGTATAGTCTTTTTCAAGTCTGTCTTCTCTTCTGTTCATCTGTGGTCATTAATTTAGCAACAAGGAGCCAAATGTCGTCGGTGTATCCCCGAAAGATAAACATTATTGTCTCTCTGAAATTGAAACGAAAGATGAACTAATGGATACACAGGGCCAACATGGTTCTAAGATTAGCTGCCAGTTTGCAAACCAGGACAGGACTTGCTTTTCATGACTTGGGGGGATAGCTATTAAGAAGGGGCCATGTGGGATGACATTTGGACGCAGTGGCTGCCAGGTTGGTGCCGTGTGGCTTAGTAGCCTGCAGTGACTCACTACTGAGTGGAAGTGTGGATGTCTGGGCTGAAGGCATCTTGCGTTTGGCAGTGTTGTGTGGTGCCACCAGGATTTTGAATACACTTCAGAAAGGTGAGGGAATAGATGAGGTCACTTTAAAAGCAAGGTTGACTGCAGAGTTCTTGATGAGCTCGCTGACTGAAGGGGCTATTTAGGAAGCCAGGCAGGAGTGGTTTCAGTGTTTCAGATGGGAAACTGAGTTATTTGCTAGCGCTGGCCCGCTACAATACTGATGCTTTTTGGATATAGCAACACTGTTGGTCCCGTTGAACATCGGAAATCTCGAGTGGATGTAATGGTGTTGAAAAAGCAATTTTAGATTTGAGATTGTTTTCCAATACAAAGCTATCGGAAAGAGTTGTGCACATAATTGTTTATCTGTGTTTCAGGACACTGAAAAATGTATTTTGATTAAAAGAGCATTAAGAGCGAGTCACTGCCAAAACCATGAGGACAGGTATCGCAGAAGCACAGGTTAAATCATGACCATTTTGCACAAAGGGAGCAAAGATCAAGATGGCATGGAGCTCTATTGCAATACATAATTAGTGCCAAAGAACATGGGCTGTGGTGCTGATAAGCTGCTGTAGTTGGAAAAAGGGTAGAATCAATCACAGTGACAGTAGTAAAATTAGAAAGTAGCCTCATGTAAAAACAGGGGGGAAAAAGATCAAAGGAACGGCCAGTATCGTGGCAACACTGTATAGTATGCGGTAGAAGGCACCAGTGAGTGTTGGTATATTTTTGTGTTGTGAATGATGACATGCATAATCTGTAGGTAATTATACGGTGTGATTACCAAATGACAGATCAGCATTCCTCCGGGAGGAAACCCTTGAGAGATGATAAAGTGGACAGCTTTAATGACCCAAAGGTCAGAGCTCAAACAGAAATGAAGATGCAGTGCAGTGACTACAGCGTATGCAGAATTCTCGAGCATGTACTAAACAGATCTAGAAGAATGGAGAAGGTTTCAGGGCAAAAAACTTATTTGCTGATCCCGTTGAAGCCCTCTCAGAAGGTATTTGCATAGAGTATTATCATGGAGATTTGGAAGTGAAAATTGGCTCTGTCATTCCTGTCATTTCAAACCACAGCAGTCGATTGTCAAAGAACACGGAGGTGTAAATTGCCCTTACAGTGTTCCAGGTAACCAGAGGGAGTACCTTGTCGCTCAGACTCATGCAGCCCACATTCATTATTTGTGTCCAGCAGGAGAAGCCTGTCCAAATTTCTTCATAAAAAGAGCCACCCGTCATTCTGACCATGTAGTGTTAAAAATTTATTTTGCATGATTTTCCACAGAAACAAACCCAGTGGGTCTAATTAAATCAGCTTTTTGTTTATACTGCTAGTCAGCTTAAAATATGCACAACTTATCCCTACTCTGATTTTAACAGCAGTTTGTTTCCTCTCAGAGGAATTCTATGGGGAGGCTGTGAGTAAAGGATTGAGTAGAGGACAGGTCATTTGTTTCCCTGTATCATAAATCTCTGTCAATCACAGATTACATGGCCTTATCTCCTATTACAGTGTTTATGCCAAAAAGCTGATATTGTTAAAGAGTAAATGTGGAAAGGACCCAAATGCTAAAGCTAACCAAAAAAACAAAACAAAAAGTTAGCTTCTTTATTTGGCTGTTTTAAAAAATGCCCAAACATACTCCCAAAGGGATCAAATCCTAGAACAATCACCATGAATGACAGAAATCAAAGTATAAAGTATGTCAGAACATCAGAAAGTAACAAAAAAGCTTTGGCAATGCGATCATTTCATCTCAAATCAGCACATTTTTAGAAAATTTTCTGCTTGACCATCCCCAATTTGCTGGTTCAAGCATTAGACACATTGCTCTGAGATTTTAGCTTCTTAGTTTCAAATAGATTTTGATACATATATTTTACATTTTATACATCTGAGGGCACATGGGATAAGCAGAAGAAAATGGATGGATGGATGAATGGATGGACATCTGAGGGAAGTTTCCATTTCACATCACTGCCCGCCTTCAAACATCAAACCAATTCGAGCCTGAATGGAGAGAAAAATAACCCATAAAGGACATTCCTATTGGAGTATCCATCACTGGGCCTTATCACATACAAAGAGATATTATATAAAAATATGTAATTTATGACAGTGGAACAGCGTCTTTAGTGCAGATGATGCACATGTTGTGGTTGCGGTACTTCAGCATCTAGCAGAAGAGGAGCAAAAATAGAGGCAGCAATGTAATGTCAAAAGCTTTGTTTCTCTCAGTGCAACAAATATCAGCAAAAACACAAACTGATTGTATATAGTTTGTCACACAGTGTGTCTGCTAGCTAAAAGTCCAGCTGCTGTATTTCCCACTGAGGGAAGAACGCGCGATCACTCAGAGATGGAGGAAGATGTAAGAAAGAGGACGGGAGAGGTGAAATTTGAAGATAAGGACTGCTCAGTGACGTTTGATAGACTGGAAATTGAAAACTTACATGTAATGTCCTCATTTTTAAATCAGATACTGGATCTGTACATGTACATCTGTACATGTTTTTTTTTATATTGTGAAACATCCTGCAAAACAAACTGATGTTTACTAACTGTGTTATTTAAGGGTTGCATGAAAATACTTGGTGGTTTAGTGTTTAGTGCAGGAAAAATGGCTTCATTTATCATATTGTGGTAAATTAACAATAAAGGTCTCTGTTGGACTGGTGCACAGCAGCTCATGGTCAGAGTTAGGTGTAGCAGAGATTAACGTGAAATTTAAGCTGATGATGCTTAAATTCACCAAATTCCACATTTATACAATAGTATGAGGACAGTATAAACAGTATACTGTCAGTATAGAGGAAATTATTATGAGTTGTGATTATTTTTTCAGTCCGAGTTACTACAACTGATCTTAAGCCCCCCCCCCCACTCTTACCTTGACTGTACTCATTTTTTTCTGTTTAGTGATGGATGCAAAATAAAAAAAAGTTTGTATTCCCATAAATATTATTTTATTATTAAATTAATATAGTACAAGTTTCATGTAGAGTTGCACAAAAAGACCTTGCAGAAATGTCCTTCAAAAAGCTACTATTTACTTTATTACTTTGAGTTCATTTCACTTTGACTTGTATGCATATGTTGATCCAGGACTTCAGCTTTTATCGGAGTGTGTTTTAAAACAAGTATCTGTACATCTACTTAAGTAAGCAATGTCTGTACTTTTGCCACCTCTGAAGGGAGACAGGACAAAAGAGACAGTGTGGAAAAGAGACAGAGATTAATAACAACTAACGTTTAAATGCAGAGTGGGCTATGAACAAATAGAGAGTAACAAGAGGTGAGTGAAAGCCCCAGGCAACTTAAGAATATTTCAGCATAACTAAAGAAGGGTTCAGAGTCACCTTATACACTCTCAACTATAAACTATCAAAAAGGAAAGTATTAAGCTTCATCTTAAAAATAGAGAGGGTGACTGTTTCCTGAATCCAAACTGGGAGCTGGTTTCACAGAGGAGGGGCCAAAGCCTCCCATTCTACTCTTAAGTATTCTAGAAAGCACAAGTAAGCCAGCAGTCTGATAGCAAAGTGCTCTATTGGGGTGATATGGTTGGAATTAAAACTGTCTGGCTCTTTGGTTGATTAGTTAGCTGGAGTGTAAGATTGCTGCCACTCCTCCTCCTCAGCTTGTGTGTCAATGATTCTGACAGTACATTAAGTATGACTCGGGGTGTTGATTAATTCAAACTAACACACTGATGTAACCAGGTTTCTGCAAAAAATAAAAAACTTTGATCACTAATTATATCATTTACTTAAAGGGACTTAGGAGAGAGAGACCTAATGTTCAACAATGCACATGTAACTGTTACTCTGTTGTTATATTGTTCTTTCTTTGTAAATTTTTATACTTAAATTGCTTTTTGCTGGTTTTGGTTTGTTGTTTGTTGGTCTGGAGCAAGCACAGTATTTATGGGGATGAAGTTTGCAGAGAGCAGAGGGGTGTGCTTGACTGCAAATCTGTTCACTGGTATCAACCCTAGATAGTCACATTTTGTGGGGTTTAATAAATTTGGTCAGATTTCTAGAAATGAGAGCTGCTCAAGCCAAAGTGAGTTCTAACAAGGCCAGGTATTCCCAAGAAAGTTTCCCAGTTATCTATGAAGGTCACACAGCCAGCATTTCATGAAGAATGTGGTGCTAAACACGTCACTCTTGGCTGATTGGGCAGGGGCCCCGATTCAATATTTATTTTGCTGACCTCTGATTGATGTAATGTGGTGTCATAAATGCTGGTGTGAATTATTATTTTACAGAATCTACATTTATTCTTCACCAGCAGTTTTTCTGCTCTGGCTCCTTGGCAGATTCAAACTGTCATTGATGTTTCTAGCTTCCAGCGCATTAGGGGTGTTTAAGGTTAGCATCTTATATTTGTTTTGCAAGACTACTCGTGAAATGAGCCCCTAATCCCTTTATCATTACTAACCGTGTTGCATCCAGTAAGGGTCCCCAGGATAGACTCCGTCATACTGCCTCCCTTTGAATACGAGCGAGAGACATGAAACTGAAGCCATACCAGCTCGGGCCTCGTCCAGAACCAGGAACCAGGCCATACTGATGATAACTGGGCTACTGGAACAAGGCTACGACATAAATCGACATGAGAATATGGAACTGTTGGAATGCTACTAGGCATGTAATCCCTCAGTGCAACATGGAAACTCCTGTCAGGGATCATAGTGGCTGAGATGAATAGACACATGGATCAATACATCAGCAGGGTCCAGAAAGAAACTGAAAGAAATACAAGTTGACCAAAACAACTGCTATTGGTAGACAGAACAGTTACATGAGACTGTAAGACCAGACTGACCAACCTGTGCACCACCTGGATTGATTACAAGAAAGCCTACAACCCAGCGACTCAGCGGCATGAAAGAAAGCCACCTTCAAAGCAAAACAGGAAGTAACCCAAAACCCACACTAGATGTGAGGATGGAGACAGTAAAACAGGCAGTAACAGAAAAAACAAGACAGGGGCAGGAAAAGCCAGAGTCATGTACTGGAACTATCACAAACTAAACAAAAGAAAAAACTGCAAATATGAATCACCACTAAAATAAACATAAAGCAATGACTCTCTAACATACTAAAACTGAGGTCATTGTAAAAGTAACAATGTTAAACTGAAGTCAAAAACTCAATTAAGAAAAGAACCCAAAACTAAAACATAACCATATCCATGGCTCATAACAGAAATCCAATTAGCTCTTGCATTCTGTCTGCCCTCAGCATGTGATACAAAAAATCCTGTCATATCATCCCAATGGCTGTGTCAAGCAAATATGTCAAATCTGATAGCTCACACTGTGGTTTATTGCACACAAGATATTTCCAACAAGTCGAACAAAAAATGACAGACTAGAAATAACCACAAAGTAAAGTTTCATATCGGGAGATAATGGTGTTTTTAGAGGTTCACATCCTCAACCGTTCCCTTGCTGCGTGTACAGACATCTTTAAAGTATCTTGTATGTGGGACTTACTCAGTTTAAAAGTGATTTATATCCCTGTAACTTTAGCAGTTGTTTAACAGTTGTTACACAACCGAGTGCTGTTTTTCTTATAGAAGAGCTTGACTCAAGATTAGATGTCACAACACTATGGATACATCTGCAGTGCTCTGCAGAGCAAATCTATTGCTCAGACAAATACATGTGGAAAGGACAGAGACACTCCCTTTAAGAACAAGCTGTAATTACATCTACAGCTGCTACAGAAACTACACATTTTTCAGGGATAGTAATTTGAAACTTGTACTGTGAGCACTGTTTTCTCACCACGGTTTGTGCACTTGATTGGTCACTTGATCAGGCACAGTAAATAGTGGTGTAGAGCTTACACGGGGAGACAGGTAATGGCTATAAAGGCGCTGTGGCTGGGCTCCCCTGAAGCATGGCACTGTGCTACTCTTATTGTTAATTTTTAGGTGCCACAGTTCAGTGACTATTAACACAATCAAGTCATACCAATTGCTATTTTGACACCAATTTTTAGACACATGGACGAGCAAACCCTTTGTCATTCTATCAGCAGGGAACCACGGCTTCTGTGACTTTATTTTTTCCCCCATTATTTTCCATAATCTGTGCATGAACAAATGTCAGTCCTTACTGATGCTGCTGTGAGCGCAAAGACATATGAATCTCCAAATGGAGAAGGTCAACGCAGTCGTATGCTAAAGAGTAACAGCGAAGATTCTGTCAGACTGTGACTAGACCACCATATAAACATTAGCAGAGAACATGTAGAACTGAAGCTGCTTAATAGGTGTTTATTTACTTTTAAATGGTTCTGTGGTCCTAATAAAACCCTGTGATGTTCTTGCATGTATGGCTGCTTTTTGTAAAAGGCATTTCACAAAGTAATTCATTTGGATTATTTCAATGTTACGCCTGCATACCCATATATTCACATTGCTATATATTCATGAGAGCCACGTGGGGGTGGGGGGGGGACGACATGAATCATGAATAATTTAATGTTTACATTGCATCAGATGTATCTAATATAAAGAAAATTGCTATTTTCCAAGTGCTGCTGACGCTGTCTAATATGATCAGCTTGTGCTTTCATCAGCATAGAGCTGAGACAGAACACACGTAACAGTTGAAGCTCTGAGCTAAACATTCAGCAGATACACCTCAGGGCCGTGGAACATTATGTAAAGGTGAAAAGTTACCAGGGGGTGGAAAAAGTAACTTTTTTTTTTATGTCAATCCTAGGCTCCATCTGGGTAAGAACGACCTGCTGACCTTCTATGATGGCGATGACCTGACTGCCAACATCCTGGGCCAGTACAGTGGCACACGGCCACATTTCAAGCTCTACACATCCATGGCTGACGTCACTATTCAGTTTCAGTCAGATCCTGCTACAAACATCTACGGCTACAACAATGGTTTTGTGGTTCACTTCTTTGGTAAGACCATATAGCATTACATGTGCTGCACACTTTCACTTTAAAATAACCAGAAATGGTAACAAATGTTAAATGTTCCTCATATCTGGAACCTAGCGCATCATCATTTAGGGAACAAAAAAAAATAAGGTTTGTTTGTTCGCCTGCCTCTTTGTTCCCCTCTCTTGCTGTGTCTCTGTCTATCTGTCTCCTGGCTTATCCCAGGTGCACAGGATTAAATACCAATAAACACAAAACATAATAACAGTGTTCACTTCATCATCAGCTGTTTTTTACCTAACTCTTTGTGTTCCTGGCCATGCATGCTGCAGTTAGGGATGCACAGATTGACTGGTGCCACACCACATGCTGTGCTCCTCCCAGGAAACATCACAAGCCTCTATTTACATTTTCTTCCCAAACAGTTTTTGAATAGAGCACAAAGGGGGGAGAAAAAATCTGCAGTCGTATTTATTCCCCGTCGAGGGGGTTGCATATTAATGCTCGGCTTTTCCTTGAGGATCCTCATTATTCCTTTTAGATCTAGATCTGCTATAAAGAATAACATTTTGTTTGTTATTCAAGAAAATGGAATATTAGAATATTTATGTATCCTCAGTACCACATTGTGCACACGTCTTTTGCAAAGCCTTATTTTCTCTGCTCTCCTCCTACCTGCGCCGTACAACACCGATGGTGCCAACAGAGGTGCCGAGGAATGACACCTGCTCAGAGCTGCCAGAGATCACCAATGGCTGGAAGAGCACGTCCCATCCTGATCTCATACACGGCACCGTGGTCACCTACCAGTGCTACCCAGGATACACACTGGTTGGCTCTGAGATCCTCATGTGCCAGTGGGATCTCAGTTGGAGCGGCGATGTGCCAAGATGTGAGGAAGGTGAGACGAAGCACATGCAACTCAAACTCTCAGACCCTTTGGCTTGAATAATATGCTAAGATAACTATACTATGCAATTAAGCTCCAAGTGCATTGGTGAATCTCATGTAATTGTTATGCAAATGGTTACTTTGAATAGTTTTTTGATTGTCTGTTCAGCTTTATATTACATTTTCTTTGTTATATAACAACCAGTTAAGAGTATAACATTAAAGGCACATATCAGTGCAAAGATTTTATACTGAAGAAGTATAGTAATGTAATCTCAATGTAATCTGCATATCTGTAATGGCCCCCCTCTTAATTTCAGCAGCAGGTGTTACCAGTTATCCAAGAAAAACAAATTATAAACAATATCATAAATGAATATTTGTCTTTGTTAATTAAACCTTTTGTCACTCGTGCACCACAACCACTGGCAATAATTGCTAATCATCATCACTTGTTTTTGTGATGCACCAGTGATGACATGCCAGGACCCTGGAAATGTGGAGCACAGTCGTAAAGTGATCACAGGCAGTCGTTTCGCTGTTGGGTCGACTGTGCAGTTCGTCTGTAACAAAGGCTACATCCTGTCGGGCTCCAGCCTTCTCACCTGCTACAACCGCGATTCGGCCGTGCCCAAGTGGAGCGAGAGGCTGCCCAAGTGTGTCCGTAAGTCCCACGAGTCACACGTTCACGGACACAAATACATTTGCAAACGCCCTCACTGTGTCACTGATTCTAGAGTAAAAAGATGCGTGAAAAATAATTTTGCAATCAGAGCTATCGTACTGCTCCTCAGCTGAGAAGTACGAGCCGTGCAGGAACCCGGGTGCAGCTTCCACCAGCATGCAGAGCTCTGAGAAGGCTTTCTACCAAGCAGGAGAGATGCTGACTTTCTCTTGTCACCCCGGCCACGAGCTGCACGGCGAGGCCACTATATACTGCATTCCTGGACACCCTTCACAGTGGAACAGCACTCCTCCTGCCTGCAGAGGTAAACAAGCTCTTTAATATAGCTAAAATATACAAAAAAGTACAGTTGAACCTAGACAGTTTTATGTGTGAATGCACGACCATTTTATTCTTTTGGCCATAAATGTAATAATGCACTGTGATTCACGCTGCATAAATATGGCCTACATACTCATTAAACTGTAATTATGTCTTGGTAGTGTCCTCGACACATTATGTAAACGAACGCAGGCTCGATGGTAAGTCGTATTTCAGTACGTTGCAGTATCGATTGATATTTACTTGTTGACGGTCGTTTGCAAAAATCATACATATTTTGCCCTTTTTTTCTGTCAAGTTGTTAATACAGATTACGACACGCAGGGAACCAACATTGCCCTTGCAGTATTTATTCCAACTGCGGTCATCTTGGCGATTGTCCTTGGGATTTATGTCTACTTTGCAAAGTAAGTAATAACTTAAAACTCAACCGAATGTATTTCATTTGTAATAAAGCCTTCATATGATGGTTCCTCTTTACTCAGACTCCAGGGCAAGTCTATCAGAATGCCAACGGCCTCGCCACCATATGACAACATGACAGAAGAGTCAGCTTTCGACAACCCCATATATGAGAGTGGAGTAAGTACAGATGTCATGAGCATGCAAGACGTGGATTCACAGAACACCAGTGTGCTGTCCTGATCCTTTTCCCATCCGGCTCCCATCGTCATCTCACCTTTGAACAGCAGAGGGCACCCTCGAGCCTCATCTTGTCACCATGTCACTCATCACCGAGAGCGGGTGGTCTCAGCTATGAGATGAGAACGCTTTCCTTCATTTCACTCTGATGTCAAATGTCATTTGCATTCTGGATTTCCATTCTTCATCCACTCCAAGAAGTCAGAGTGTCGTGTCATATCTACTTTGTCCTCTCTGTGGTAACTCGTGATACATATACCATGTTATATACAACTTCTCTCTGGAAGCTATGGGGCTGCCTGAGGTTGAGAAAGGGGCAACAAAACACTAGATACAAGACAAATGAAAATAAAGAATAAAAATAAAAATTTTATCAGTAACATGATAGCTTCCCATGTACTTCCCAGAAAGGTGTTGTAGAGCGATGAGGAGAAGCCTAACGTCCTGTGAGACTGGATAGATGACGAATGACAACAGCAGCAGCTAATAAATAAATACAAAGGAGGCCTTAAACTTTTAGCACTTCGTATATCGTCTCTGCACATTTTTCTTTTAAAGATGAGCTTTAATATGATTTGGAAATCACTGTATTTTGTTTTTATTTACACTTAATTACACAGCGTCCTAAATTCTTTTGGAAAATTGGTTACATATGTATCGTGCTGCATGTTGCTGTCCCCGTGTGTGTGTGTGTGTGTGTATATAAAAGCACAGTTTGCTCTAAAGTCTATGCAAATGAACTTGTGCTGTGACTTTGTCTAAAACTTGAATGCACTTAAAAAGTTGACTTTAACCTTTGCAATGAGAAGAACCTTTAATTAAATGAATGGCTACTTTAACTTTTACTCTATCTTCCTGTGCTTATTATTACCAGCTGACCCATAACACAAATATCTGTAAATACTATATGCAAAGTAATCTACCATAGGTATCCATAGGCTGTTGTGATGATAGTAACTCTGTGATTCTCTTCTCTTTGCTCCTTCAGCACTGGCAGACTCATTCTAGATACTAAATCCTGTCATTATGTCCATATTGGTTGTACTGCAGAGCAACTTTGAGGTGAGGTCTCCTTCCGATGCTGAGATCACATCTTACTCCAGCACCCCGACCCTTCAACTATCTATTTTGAACTTTATCTCGGTCCTACCGCTTATTCGCGTTTTGTCTGAAACCACACTTTTGTATTTACAGATTAAATATAAAAAGCCACTGGTTGGTGAGACTTTTGAAAGACATTGTGGGAACGCTCGTGAAATATGTAACATATTGAAAATGAAATGCTAAATCATGTTTATCTATACCTAAATAATGGAAAACTGATAGGCTACTTAACAAAAAAAAAAAATCACCTTTGAAGACACTTTGTCTATCACTGCATTTCAGTGAAGTTCACAATGTCGTGCTGTTATTGACCAACGATTTTATGTGTGGGTATAACATCTATGTATGTCATATGCAGAGTTCTCAGACTTTTCCAGCACCCAACTGTGTTTATAAATGACATTTCTTTACTTACTATCATGAGAAGAAAAGCTAAAAATGACTGAAGACGACCATAAGCATTTTCATTTTATTTTTTTGTAAACACATTAGCAGTGGTATTTGGAAATAAATTGTAATGGCAATTCATAGCTACACGCAACACTTCATAGGCTATTTTTTCACGACTGTGCACAATCATGAATTGCAGCCTGTATTTTCTTATGTCGGGTTGAATAAAACGTCCTGGATTGATCACCAACACTTATTTTCTGTGTGAGCTCACGCTGTCGTTTTGAATATGTTGAATCAGAAAGATAAAAACTTCTGTTAGAAAAGAGATTTGTTGTATTGTAAGGAGCAGCGTATAGGTTTTGTATTAAAAAAGCTCATTTGCACTTCACAAGCTGTACCATCAATCATTTACATTCTTTCTTTTTTTTTAAGCTGATTGCTCATCTGGTATTTACGGGACAAATGAAAGAGGTTAAGAGTTTTCCCCTTAAAGCTTCGGGACCATCTCTTCACTCGTGTTTTTTTTTTATTTTCGGCCCCGTTTTGTGCATTACTGTAAATATGTCTTTCTCTCCCCGATCAAATCAGTTAATCTGTGGAACATCATGGTGATATTTTTCTAAAGTAAAATGTTGACGACTGTTGGTGATTGAATGTCTTCGAGTCCTTTTTATTGCCTCGAGTCAGTGGCACTTAGAGATTGAAGGGAATTTGGCTTGATTGTTGAGATCTGTTGGATACAAGCGTCCCATCCAGCCAACAGACTTGGAAAAATCTGCCCTTATTACTCGCTTTACTTTGTATGAGTCTGCTATCTGTAAATAGACTGCCTGTCCAATATGAGTGCCTCACGACTATAACTCGAGAAATCATATGTGAAAATAACGGATTCGGTTTAGTTTCATTTTGTGTTTGCAGGCCTGGCTTTAGTAGCACTCCATACTGTCTTCACTTTTTTCTGTCATGATGTTTGTCACTAAGAGAGCTAAGAAATGAAACTGGATATTTTCCTATAAGCATATGTGTGGTTCCGACTGCATACAGCCTCAGAGGATTTCTCAGATACACGTTTTCTTATGGGAACCATTAGCTATGCATACCACTGTTCTCATATCACACTGTAAAGTCTGCCTTAAAGGATAAAGAGCAAATAGTTCATTTATGTATGCTACAAAGTGCGGTTGCGCCACATCATTAGCATCCTAGGACAACAATCATCGTAATCTAGTGACAGCGTACAGTAATCGGCTCGCACCCTGATCCATGTCACTGACTCACTGTGTTGCAAAACAACTGAAATCCTGCAGTGTGCAAAATAAATCCCTGTGTAACAGATGGTTGTTTACTTGGGGTCATGTTGTGGTGCATCTGCCTGTGTTCAATTTTGTAGATAGATCTCATCTCCTTTGTGCAAATCCTGTCTGTTCTAACAAATCTTTCTTTCAGTATCACAGCTGGTGTGACCACATGCAGGAAACTGCTTCTTCTTTAACTATCTATAATCCTCTGATAATAATAAATTAAACTGTTGCTTAAGTGTTGTCATTGACTCATTAATGACTAATCTCGTCTTTTAAATAGGTTTGTGGAGAAGAACAGCAACATATAAAAAAGTCCTTACCAGAGACCTTTAGAGGACAGACCTTAGTTAACATTATATGTCAAAAGTCAAGCTGTTTGCTTTGAGAAAGGGACAAATGGAAATGTATATTGTTTAGCACTTTTGATATATACCTCAGGTACAGCAGGATGATGTGGCCATATTCTAGAAGCTGCAGCATAAACATTTATGCTGCTGTACGTTGCCAATTTTCTCAGTTGAGATGATTAATTTTCTGTGCAACTGAAGCATGTGTGTTCGAGTGATATCTATGCAAACCAGTGTGTGGAATACAGCAGGCAATGCCTGATAAAAAGTTTCTTACACTTGTGCGCCTCTAGATGGCAGCATGATAACAAGGAAGACATGCACATGTGACACGCTCAGGACCTTGTGGTGGTCTTAGTGTAGTTCTCATCCAGCTTGTATTAGTGAATTATAACACACAGTGTAACTGTTTATCAAGCTCCTAATGCCCCACAGGACAGCTTTGGAAGTGCATATACACTACATATATTTTTGCCAATTAGACTAATGGTTCTCAAACTGTGTGGCAGGTCCCACTGGTGGAGCATGTCCACGGGTGGAGCACAAATAACAAGGCATGAAAAAACCAAGCAAAATAAAATACAAATTGACAGTTTGTTGATTCCATGCTGCTGACCTTTATTTCATTACAGCTCAATGTGAAGCTTTTTTACACTGTAAACAAATAAAGCGATGGGATGTGTGCAGCTTAAATGGGACATGCCAGAAAGGGTCTGAGAACCACTGAATAAGACAAAGTTTTGATAAAGTTGTGTGACTCGTTAGCATTAAAACAGATGACTGAGCACTTGGAGGGGTTTTGTGAGGACAGCTGCTACAACAGCAGGAAAAATGAGAGTTTTAAATGAGCAGATCTAACTTGCCACAGCACAACCACAACTGGTTAAGTGGAAGAAAACGGATGGATAGATGGATGGATGGATGGATTTTGTGTTTTATCACACTGACATGTCCCATACAGTCATATACTAATTGAAGTGGTTCTTTTTTCAATGTTCTCATGCAACACATTTATAAGAATTTTAAGATGTAGTTTTTGACTAAAAAATTATGAAGGGCCCACTTTCAGCAAGTAGTAAGTAATAGTAATGAGTAAAGAATAATAATAAACATTATATCCATGTCCAGCTATCAGATGTACATGGATATCCTGTTGATGTACATGAGGGCTGTCTGATAGTTGATGCTTTTGATTTAATAATTAAGCAAATGAAATGTGTAGTGAGTAAAAAGGGAATTACTAATTGGATTCACTGTATATATTTGATCACTTGACACAGTAAAGACATCATACACAGTATCTCTGCTAGTGATGACCTTCTGTACAGTGGTAATCCGTGCGAGCCCTGATGCTTATTCTGTGTTGTCACATTATTCTTTGACTGTGATTCTCATGGTTACATTTATCTAATAACAGAATCCATTATGTACGTATGTATATAACTACATCCAGCCAGAAGATTTTATAACCATGTAATGATTTTTGTTTTTGTGCTTATGTGTTTAAGAACCTGTTGTTTTTTTTTCCTTTTCTTTTTTTTTTTTTTTTTTTTTTTTTTTTTTTTATTTTAAAAATTTTTTCTTTTTTTTTCATTTCTTTTTTTT
>VOQJ01007407.1:66008-76794 GCA_015052665.1 Apistogramma diplotaenia
TGGATGGATGGATGGATGGATGGATGGATGGATGGATGGATGGATGGATGGATGGATGGATGGATGGAGCAAGTAGATAGAAAATACTATAGCACTGCCCATATGAGTACTACCCTCTATTGCTACTGACTGAGAGTATGAGAAGAACAATTTTAACTGCTGTTTCAAACAGCAGTTAAAAATTATACACAATATTTTAGATAAAATTATGTGCTTGTGGTCATTGTCAAGACATGAAATTAGTCATTCTAGTTGGATCTTCTTCAAAAACTAGTTCATCACATGGTTTAGTCACACTAGAGTAAATGGTAAATGGACTGGTACTTATACATCACTTTTCTACTCTATTTAAGCACTCAAACTACTGCTCATTCATCCATTCACACAAATGCCTTTTCTATATCTAAGCATCTTGCCTTCACAGTCTGATGAATGCATCGGGGGCGGCTCAGGCTTCAGGATCTTGGCCGAGAGTACTTTGACTTGTAAACTAGGGGAGCCAGGGATTCGGTCTCAAACACTAACCCTTTGATTGGTTGATGGCAATTTAAGTGCAGAATGGCTGTATTCGTATATATAAACACCCGTTCTGCAGTTAAATTGCTATCCTGCAGCAGCTCTGTCATTATTCATGGAGCAATTTCTACATCTCTGTTTCAAATGTATGAGGTTCTGCTTGGTAAATAAATAATGTAAATTTCAGTTTAATGTGAGCTCCCGTGTATGTAGATGGCAACAGATTTGTGATTTTCACCAATTTATCACAGTCAATCTCTGTATTATCACAAACAGAATGAAAGCAATTGCCGGCTTGACCTCATCCAATCACAGACTGACTGACTCTGTCTTCCTGCCTTTTTATCGCTGTCCTGACACAACAAAGAGGCATTTCAAAGGCAACAAGATTGCAAGTTCATTGCACACAGTCACAATAATTTTGGTCGTGCCACAGACTCCAGCCACTGCCACAGTGTGATTGTAGCATTATTTCTGATGTTGACCTTTGCTTTTAAACAGGACTCTCACACGCTTCAGCGTGAATGGGAACCGCGCTGCCGTCACAACTGATTACTGAGCATCTTTCATCAGCTGCTGGTCTTCCAAAGGCACTTGAATTCAGCCTGGCTTATTTGCATGATAGTATTGCTTGAATGTCTCTGTGAGCATGCTGAAGTAAAACCAGCACACTGTGACCTGAGACAGAAGCACACAGAGGCGATGATGGTGTTTGGGGGAGTGGGGCGAAAGGAAATTTGCAGATCCTGATGAATACAAATAACATCAAAAATTCATGTTACCCAACTTCCGTATCTGAGAGCGCCGTAGTACAAAAGAGGAGCTCTTTTCTGGATAACATTATATTAGACTCAAAGACAGATGCATGCATCCAGCAGTGAGAAGGAAATTCATCACAGTGGAAGGGTTCACCTTTTCAGCAGCTGAAAAGTTTTGGGGATGAGTCCAGCTGTTTAATATTTAATGCAAAACAAATGTTGAGCAAAAGCTCTGAAACATGCTTTTTCGGTAAGTTTCCCACATAATAACTATTTATTAGAGCCTGCTGGGTTTACTGCAGACATTTGGGAATACAGTACTACTATTACAATCACAATTCCAAAAAAAGTAAGGACACTGTACAAATTAATAGAATGCAACGATTTGCAAATATGAAATTTGTAATCATTTGAAGATTATTGTAGATGATGAGACATTCAGATTCTTCACAAATGTAGGTTATGAAAATGAAGTTGAAAAATTTTCCCCACAATCTTTAGATGCTGTTGTTTTTTGTTTTAGTACTTACTTTTCCAACCTTTTGTTGCCCTCAATCCAACTGTTTCGAGATGTGCTGCTGCCATCAAATTATTAATGAGACATTATTTTTTTATCTTAAAATGATACATTTTCTCAGTGTGAGCCACTGATCGCATTCTGTTTTTAGTTGCACTTTACATGGCATCATAAACTCTTTTAAGGTTGTACAAGCACAACTGTCTTTGTTAACACAATTAAAAGTAAAAGTAAGCCTGAACAGTTCAAAGCCTGACGTCAAATATTTTAAACTATTTTTGAAAAAAAATGAAATCAGGGTTTTGTGATGACAAATTGTAATGTTCCAACAGCACTTGCTTCCTTCCCTCCATGTAATTTGCAGTTTTGGCATACCTTATGTGAACATGCTGGGAGACATACTGACTGCGCTCTGCACTTCATACAGCAAGCCATGGAGAATCAGAGCTCACTAAGACCGAGTAACACCCATAACAGGCAGGGGGCCTTTATACGTTTCTTGATCCCTTATTCTCTTCCCATTTGCTCTCCCCTCCTCCTGCCGTGACAGCACAATTAACCATCAGACACACAATAGGGGCACATGTCCCCCATAGCCACGGCTACCTCCCTCCGACCTGTACATCCTAATAAGGATTAGGCTAGAAGTTAACAATGAATGAAGAAGTCTTTCAGGAGCCTCTAATTCTGTTCTGCCCTGTGCCACTTTTCATACGAGGCCTTTCACGACTGTGTTTGAACATAAGGTATAATCCTCTTAAATATCAAAGGTGGACAAATCATATTAATTTAGACATCGCTTCCCCAGGCTCAAGCGCACGTTATTCACTCGACACAGACCCCCAGTATCACCATCTGCTCTACTTTGTCACCTGCCTCTGACTGACAACCCGCTGCTCCCCCACCAAACTTTTTGCTCCGTCTGACTTTGTTCCTTTATATTTACTTTTTGTTTTCAGTAACACTCTGAGAAGAAATGGAGATGACTGCGTGGGCACATGACTCATATGCAGGACGTTAATGATACATATATTAAATTCCAGTTTTTGTAACTGGAGGCCTTCATAAGCATTTTCTTTTTTATGAAGAGTATTGATTAAAGCATGCATTGAAGGATTAAATAAACAAAAAACAGAAAGTGGTTACATTTCTAAACTGCAAACCTTGCTTGACTTGTTTTTTTCCCCCCCTGTTTAATAACTCAGCATTCATCCATCCATGCTAACTGTTTCCAGACATGTAGGTGAAAAAATGGGCCAGGATCTGATTTAGCCTTTGGAGAAAGTCCCAGTATCAGCATAGTACCTGCTTTCTTCCCTGGAGTTGTATCTGTTCATTTGTACAACTTCAATTCCACTTGAATTTTATCAGCCTTCTGCTGGCCTCTCAAGGAGATAGCATACACATTCTGACAAGAATTAGTCTCAGGCTAACCGACACCGCTCATCCCCGGAGAGTTCATGTTCTCATCCTTTGCTGTTTTTTCCTCTTCTCCTTTCTCCCTCAATGCTGCCTTCGGTTTGGTTTTCTCTTCCTTGTCACTCACCTGTCTGTGAGACATCAAGCATTCCCTTTGTCTGACAGGCAGCTCCTAGCAATGTCTGATGGAGTAATTTGCAACAAATGTACAAAACATGACTGATGAGAAAAATGTCATCCAAGGAGGTGGTGAATACTAGAGCGCTGAGGATGGAGAAGAGAGGTCCATTTCCATTCATCACAAGTACTGACAGATGGTCCCAGTTCTCATTTTCCATCTTTCTGTTCTAAGTCCCTCAGCTCATTAATGCTCTACATCCTACACAGGTTGATTTATTCTCTACTTGAAGTCAGTGCTTACCACCACTTGAGAAAACAACCTGTGCATTTGAAGGCGTCGGGCCGATGTTTAAAATGCAGTTGGTAAAGCAGCGCGATGCTGTACAATGCAAACAGTCAATATTTGTAAAATAAAATTCTTCATTTTCTCCCACTTTGGGTCGTTTAAAGGAAACTGGAATCACGGGAGAACCAGTGGGGCTGCAGTTTACATCATGCAGCGACTGTTTAACAGGTGACTGCCAAAGATTTATGTCTCCAATTGAAATGTTTTTGCAAACATGTTTTATTGTCAGAGTCAACATGACCTGGTCTCTTTGATAGAAAATGGTTTTGCTTATAATTGTATCCCATTAGAGCCCCGGAAATATGTTTTTTATTGAGTTGTATCCAAAGACATATTTTGTGAGGTCACAATGACCTTTAAACAATCAGCCAACTTACATGTGAATATTTGTGAGACATTCATGAAAGACCCCATCCTGTGAAAGAATGACCCCCCCGGAAAGCATAATGCCTCCAGCATCTTCCGGTAAATGATGGTGAAGGCTGTGAGGTGTGTGTGTGTGTGTGTGTGGGTGCGTGCGCGTGTACAAGAACTAAAGAGAGGAGCTGAGATGAAGAGGGAGGGGCTGCGAGTGAAGGAGAAAGCGAGATATTGACTGACTTTGCTGTAGGAATTGGGGGGTTCTCTGTAGGGACTGAGGTCAGAATCCCCCCCCCAGCAGGTCTACAGTCTGCTACTTCAAACAGAGCCCACTGGAGCCCACTCTATTGAGCTCTGAGAGGGTATTTATAACCCCCCACCCCCTCCCCTCCCAAACACAAACACTGGAGAGGTGCTTGCACCGGCTGCTCTGAGCCCCTTCCCATACGCTGAGCAATTTTCAAAAGAAAACACACCAAGTGTACTCTTCTACATTTGGGAGGGTGTCCGAGGGGGTGATGGGGTTGCATGCAGCAAACGCAGAAATTAATAGTTAATGGAATGTGGGTAAGTGTGTTGTAACTCAAAGTATTTGTAGGTGATGGGTGGAAAGCAGCAGACAGGTGGAGGGTAAAAGGCAGAAATGGCGCCCAGAGATGGTTTTGGAGGGGAGGGGGTGTGTGTGTGTGTGTGTGTGTGTGTGTGTGTGTGTGTGTGTGTGTGTGTGTGTGTGTGTGTGTGCGTGCGCGTGCGTGTGTGAGGTTAAGGCACCACCTCTGCAGCCACATGTTCCCCTGCTGACTGAAGATCGAATCCTGCCAGAACACACTGTGTGTCCCTCTCAGCTTCCCTACTGTCTCAATAAAATGGGAGCAAATTGGAGAGAGAAAGAGAGCAGGAAAGATGCCATCCCTATGGGGTCTCCACCTGCTGCCGTTGGTATTGTCTGATACTTTCATACTCGCCTTCAGTAATGTCTCACTCTCATGCTGTGTGTGTATGCATTTAAGGACAGTTTTTTTTATGTTCTCAGTGTGTGTGTGTGTGTGTGTGTGCGCTAGTGAGGAGGCTGTGATTATGCTGAAGTGGCTGGAGCCAAGCAGTGGCGCTGTGTGTCTAATTACAGTGGAGCAGAGCCCATTGATCAGCCATTGCAGTCCAATCTGTTTACTACAGATGTCTAATCTGCACACTTGCGCATCCATCATATTCATATTTCACATCAACACTGCCGCTATATATATTACACAAACATGCTAATGTACCACATACAAATTTGTCCATGCTTGTACAAACAGTGCGCGTACCATCATATATAATGCTTTGATTTATTAAAGGTTTAAGAGTAGTAATGATGATCAGAAAAGGGAGGAGGGTTATGAGGATGATGCCATTTCGCGGTTTGCATGAAATTATTCACAGTAAGTTCAAGTCAGATGCAAAAGAATGAGCAGGACTGCTGTGAGAAATCATAAAACACAATTAGGCTTATACTTACTAAAACTATAACATTTTATATTTATTGTTTTTCTCTTTCTTGAAGGTACTCTAAACATAGTAAAATAAATCCTGGTAGTTCCAGGGATGATAGAGTAGCTTATGTTATGGATTATTTTAAATGATGTATTTTTAATTTATCATTAGGTTATCTTTTTTTAATCTCCAAAACCAATAAATGTTGGTATTTAGCTTTTTTCTTTTTCTCAATAAGTAGAGTTCCTTACTTCATGCTAATGTACACATACAGTCCATCATATCCTTTATAAAGAAACTCTATTGAGACTTACTGTTTCAGTCACAACATAATTTGAACATCACAGTTCCAATAATAAAGCTTAAGTGATCAAACATTTCCAGGTTTGATGAAATCTCTATTTATTCTACATTTGAGAACTTGTACTGGATCATCGTGGCCATCAGGGAGGAGCGTACTACCCATCAGAGACATGTCAGACAGTATGGATTAAACTTGTGTGCAAGAGGATTTTTTCCCCCAGCAGGACAATGAGCCGAACATGCATCTAAGCTCCACCAGGCCTGTTTGAAGTCCAAGGAGGAGCAGCAGTGTAATGCTGACATGCGTGACATGTCTATTCCTTCACAGTCACCTGAATTTGGAAAATCTGAAACACAGAACCTTCAGGATGCTCACGAACGGTGCTGAGTAAAAATGATTTCTATAAAAGATGAAAATTCAAAATATTTAGCATTTTTGAGAAATCTTAATTTAAAATTTTTTACGTGTTGCATTCCTGACTACACATTGACAAGATAATCGGCGTTAATTAATGTAGTTCAATTACAAATGAGCATCTGATACACGAAGAGTTGGCCCGCCACATCCCGTCCATGGGACATATGTAGTGCTTCTGTATTTCGTTGGATTTGGCGTTAAAAGGTTCAAATTTACTATAACACTCAATTCCCTGTTTCTTTTATGCAGCTTCAGCTTGGTAGGAGCAGCTGCTCTTCCTCTGTGGTTTGTCCAGATGTGTGGCCATGCACAGATATGCATTTAAAAAAAGCATGAACACACACAACCTCGGGTGCTATAAATGCAAAACTGTTGTGTACATTTTCCAGTTTTACATTAATGCTCAAAATAAAAAACATAAATTTGTTTTATTAGCAGCATTATTTTGGCTTGCTTAGTTTTTATGGCTGAACATTTTGTTTTTCAGCAGTGGTCACCACTCCACACTGTGCAGTTACAGGCACTAAAACCAGGATACTTCAGAAAGGTGTTCATAAATTTGTTTTTAACTGCCCAAACACATAGCAGCAATTTTACAAGGAAGCCCTGTGAAATCCTAACCAAATAGATCAGCTTGGCTTTCAATTCAGCTTTTTAGAAGAGTCTTCATTTTTAATTTTAAAGGTTTTTCTAATATATGTTTATTACAAAGGTTATAGTGGAGGGTGTATTAAACTGCATTATATTTAAAAGTGTTACTGGATTATCTTGATCTTTCAGATTTAAAATGTAAGGTTGAAGAATAACAAATGTAAAAGATTTTCACCATGAATGTACCTGTTTCAGGGCAAGATGCAGAGTCAGCAGGAGGAGTGTTTCTCTATTAATGTGCCTCCACAGAAAGCTGACACAGTCCCAGCCTCTCCACATCTTTTCCACCGGATAGTCACGTTCTGCCACCTCATCGACCGCTTGCTTTGTTCCATTTCGGTCGGTAGGTGTCGCTCTCGTCGTGGCCCGGCTGCACGGGGCGCCATAGTGCGCTGCCTTTGCTACAGGCGCTGGATTTAGTAATCAATATCGATCGATCGGTGAGGAAGGGGGCCCTGATTACTGAACCAAGCTCGGCGTAGAAAAGAAAAAAAAATCGATCATTGCAGCTTTTAGAGCTACAGTAGGCACCGAGCAGAGAGACGGACATAAACTCATGCACAAAGAGCAGCCGGACAAGAGCAGAAATCCTGATTTGGTGCTGGGTGTTTTCCGAGGTGCGCATGATGCTGATAAAAGCTGCGGCCGGAGAGAAATGAGATTTCTATTACTCGCTTTGGAGCTGTGAGCAGGAGCTGACCTACTACTACACAAAGATTGATTCACACAAACACGTGTGTCCTGTGTTCTGTTGTTTATATATTCTTCTGAATTATCCTTTATTAGCCTATATGGATAGTATATTATTTTCCGTGAATATGCATACATAAAGAAAGTCCAGTAAATCCTCGTGAATGTCAATTCAAAGTCCCTCCAGATTGTGCTGTGCGTCCATACATCTCAAATTCTTTAATAATGCCTTTATGCTCGGATGAAAACGGTATAACAGACCTATTTCTTTTCCATTGATGACATTAATATTCTTTGCTTCACGACAAACCAAGCGAGGTTAAGAGAAAGGCCCTGGGTGTTCAATATCGATCGATAGATTCGTGAATAATTCGTGTGTGAAATTCAGTTCGTCCAATTAATTATGCCTCGGAGGGGGGAGTGGGCCTGGAGAGGAGATTCATGAAGGGGGCTGGAGACGCGAAAGCACATCAGGCAGGAAGCCGCGGAGTGATGATCCAGCTTTCTGTGCTGCTGAAATCAGAGCAGGAAAATAAGTAAATTATCATCACCCGCTTCAGCTGTGTTTTCCGTATGATGCTGAATATTCACAGCTGTCTTTAGGAGGCCTCCTCTATCCCAGCAGATGTGAGCTCATCTTGAGCATTAATCATCTATTGATCACCACTGCCCTTCCTGCTCATAATGAGAAAGTCAAACCGCCTAATATTGTGCCTCTATGAAACCATGATTACACATCTGCATAAAGAGCATCCCCGCTTGTTTTCGAAACCTTCTCACTGGTTTGAAATCCAGTCCTGGTGCCCTGTTTGTGATCCCTGGAAAGGATCAAGGGTCAACAGCAAATGCTGATTTAATTAATTTACCAATGAACATGTTTACCGGTTACGATTGAGTGCGTTTATACACACACACACACACACACACACACACACACACACACACACACACACACACACAGTCTCGTTCCTTTATTTTTAGAATGCAGTACTGTCTCCACTAATAATCTATGCAGCCTGCTTGTAGCTGCACTTTTCCCCATATTGTAAGAGGCGTGATTGGGCAATTTGATGTTAAAGCTTCAGTCTGTTTATTAAGTGACGTCTCTGCTGTTTTGCATGGACTGTTGCCCTAAAGATTGATAGCAGTGTGTATATGTATCCACACCGGCCTCGTTGTGTACTGTGGCATTCGGCTGCAGGGGAGTGCCAAGCTCTCTCTCTCTGTCTCTCTCGCCAGGCCAAAACACTTCCTGCTCAATACTCCTTAATGTAATGAGTGAGAATTGGTGTTAATATACTGATAAAGCGGCACAATTTGTTTGTTTGCCTTCTCCTGCGACTCAGCTGCGAGGCATTTCTGTTCCAGCCCTTCAATAACACTCAACCTGAACTCAGTTACACCTTCGCCCACATCCCACCTTCAAGTCCACAAGACTCTGCTGCCTGGAACATTTTTGATCTAGCCTTTACCTCTAGATTTGCTGTATTAGCTCTCACAACTCTCGTGTATGCGCTGGAATTTTCATTTTCATGTTAAGTGGACATCAAAAGAACACACTTTTACGAGTTGCAATCCAGCCCGAGATGCACAAAGTCCACCCGCGATACAGGCGTGTTCAGCAACTATTTTCATCCCAACCTGATATTAGTGAACCCAAGAAATTGCGCAGCACTAAGAAAATTCAATAATGAGTTGAGGCTGATGCCTGTGATGATCGGGCTCCTTATGAGGTTTTGGATAATTAAAAGCACTCAGCCATTTAAGCAAGAGATTGAAAGAATCTAAGTGAAATTTAACCCGCAGTACCTTTTTTATTTTAATTCATTCATTTATTTATTTTTACCAATTTAATAGCAGTTCTGGTCTGCATGGGCCATTTATTGTTATGAGTGGGACCATTGTTAGAGTGATAATCTTATCTGTGATTAGCATTGATTTCAGTCATAATTGCCAGAGTTATGTGTGATAGCGGTAATCGTGATTCTTGTATTTATGATTGTTAATGTACAGACAGGTTTGGGTGCCGCTGCCACTGTGTGTCCAGTTATTTATTTATTTTTGAGTGTATTAGGAGCTCGTGATTTATTTTGCTCTTACTGAATCCCGAGATGAACGAGATTAATTTGTTTTAAATAAAATTGGACTTTCAAACACGTATGAAATATATTATTTTTAAAAAATAGTCAAAATGATCAACTATTTAATTTCTTTACATTTTTTAAAATTTACCCCAGAAGCAAATTGTTCTCCTAAAATTCATCAGCATTTAATTAGTGAAATAAACATGTCGTTTATTTTTTAATCTGTCTCTTTTAGATTTCTGCTGTGCGTAAACAGGAAAGCTGCGTTAATCGTCATGTGCTCCTTTATAGTGAAAATTAGATGTGAGATGAACATTGCAATAGAATATTTACCTGAACAACTTCGTTTCTTGTGTAGATCCCACTCTATCAACTTTCTCGCGGGACCAGCAAGATCTGCTCACGTTAATTAGGGTGACGTTTACACCCCACGCCCCTTTTTTTTAATATAATATTTCCAACTCTGGATGGAAGTCTACAGCTTATTGCACCTTTTCAGGATTTGAGCCACTTCATTTCTCAAAAATAGAATAAAATAAAATAATTTTAAAAAATCTAAATGTCAGCTGGCCGCCGAGCTGTCACTTCTCTGCTAATTTTTTATTTGTCGCAGGAGAATCATCACACTGATCTGCAGTCAGATGATACTGTTTACTCTCCACGGGGACACAGACAGGTTTTCAATATGCAGGATTTTCCACATTCAGTTCAATACCGTCTTCACTCAATCATGCGAAGAGAGAATCAACACAAATATTTCTAACCCTTATTTCCCTGCCCCTTACTGCACTGATGTAATTGCGTTTATCTGATTTATTATCTCCAATGTAAGACGAAAGGATATTAAAATTGAGAAAAAAATAATTAAAAAAATGGTGATGTATCTTTATTCTGTTACAAAATGCACATGCTTTGAATGTAAGATTTTATTTTATATTACGGTGAGCTTTTTTCGAAGATTGATTTATCACTTTAAAACTGTTTCATTTTAAAATTTATATATTTTTTTATTTTGTATGTATTTATGGACAGCAAGATATGATGTAATTAGTTATTATATATTTTTCTCTTGATAAAAAAGGACATTTAAGACAGACTAAAAACTTGAAGCATTAATAATTGTCTCACACA
>VOQJ01007408.1:3833-18803 GCA_015052665.1 Apistogramma diplotaenia
AAATATCTGAGAAAGGGGTGAGGGGGGGGGAAAGGTGTGTGGGGGGGGGGGGGGGGGGGGGGGGGGTAGAGCGACAGAGTAAGAGGTGATGGGAAAAGAAAGAAGAAACAGAGAGCGAAAGCACTGTAGGTAGGCAGTGAAAGTAATGGTGCTGTTTATGGATTGGGGCTATTTTGTACATCAAAGTACACAGAAAAAGGAGAGAGAGAGAGACAGAGAGACAGAGGCAGAGAGAGGGAGGGGAAGGTCTGCTGCAGGCCATTTGATTGTCATTGTTTCTCCTAGGTCATGTGGGAGTGCATACGCCTTATTTCTGTTCTTTTTGCTTTCCTTCCTCTGTTCTTCCTCTCTGCCCAGTAATATCAAGCAACACTGTTAAAAATGCCATTGACATAAGGCTATAACAAGCACAACTAGCTCTTCTTTGTTGTTTCCATGGATCAAAAACTCTGCGCTCCGTGTCCTGCCTCCCCCCGTGTCTCTCTAATATGCCGTATGCGACCTACCCTTCTAAGCCTTTCATAATCATTTTAAAGTAGTCAGTCTTAATCGCTTCATCCCTTTCCTTAATCTCATCATACCTATTCTTTAATCTCCTCAGAGAAATACTCTGTCTGCATACATGGTTATTCTTAACATAATCATTATGGATATATAGTCCAAATGAGCATGTTTCATTTTTTTTTTCTTTTGGGCCCAAGATTTGATTTCATTACCGCTCACTAATCTAGGTAACCACCGAACATCTGTGCGAGTACGCACCCCCCCCAATGAAACGCAACGAACGCGTGCGACATGCAGCCGGCTGTCCATTTGAATTGAAAGGTTAATGTATGGGTCAGAAATGAGGGCATCCGACACAAGTGACAAGCGCAGAAAGTTATTGGAAATCAACCAGAGAACGTCAGCCGTGCTTTGACACACGTTTACACCCGTGTTCATCACAAAGTCACAAAATGGAGCCTCTTCCCTTTCCTTGACACTCCGCAGAGTGTCCTTCAGGTCTCCTTCCAGCGTCATGTGTGAGAGCCTGTCCAAAGAGATTTGACAAGGGCCCTGCAAGGAGAAGGAAATAAAATCCAGAGAGATGAGGCAAACATATTAATCTTGTTAAGTTAAACGCCGACCCCCACCTCCTCTCTCTGTGCTCCTCTGCTCTACTCCTCTCCCCATTCCCCACCCAGATAATGTGCAGTGCTCGCAGTGAAAAATCAGCTAATTTCAGAGCACGACTCAGTCTGGCTTACAGAGGCTCTTAGGGTGGTGCTGAGCAACTCCTCCATTAGTCGCCCCCCCACCACTGTCTCTGCCTTTGTCTCTGTCACTGTTTCTGTGTCTGGCTGTGTCTTTCTCCAGCGCGCACACACGTTCAATCTTCGGTCCCCGTCTCTCTCTATCTCTCTCTGCACAGACATTTACAGGAAAACACGCTCACATTTATCTCAGCCCTTCATCCTCGGTCCATCCGTGACCTTGAGATGTATGATGGATGCTGGTCTTTGATGTAAGTGAGTTTTAACTTTTAGATTGACAGGGATGGAATGTATTGATTATGTTACACAACAAGAGAGATTGAGAGCGGGGCGAGAGACAAACATACAATTCCACAAATTACAAGGGAACAAAAAAGAGGAGAAAAAAAAAAAACGAATGGCTTGTAGTGAGAGTGTAGAGTTGATGGACAATGTTTCCCCCTTGTGGTGCTGGAAAGCAGGTAGGATGTCTTTGTAGTGTGTCTTTAAAAGCCAAGCAAAGCATCTGGGGAAATGGGGGCTGGAGTTTGCTGAGTGCAGTGACTGTGTGCCCCCTGGGGAATGAAATGGACATGGAAATTAAGCCCAGTGTTCAATTTTGATCTCTGTTTGTTTGCCTTCTCAACTACCCGACTCTTTCCGTCCCTCTCGCTCTGTCTCTCACCCTGAAAAATACAAATATCTTTAATTAGCATGAAAGGAAATGGCAAACCGATGTGACTCGCATCCGATCGGCAGCTTTCTGTTGAAGTGGGACCCTCTGTAGACTTTATGTTTGAGAGTTTCACCCCCGATTGAACCATTTCAAAGGTTCAAGAAGGCTTGTATCCATTTTAGGTTTTTGTTTGTTTGTTTGAGCTTTTTTTTGTTATTGTTGTTGGCTTAATTTAAATATATTATAAGAATTTGTCTATTTTAGAAAAAAAAAACAATGTTAAAACATAACTAGGTTAATACTTAAAAGTATATGACCTCTCAGTCTTCCACAAACAAGAAAGAACTCAATTCAATCTCTCAGATATTAAATTTTTTCTTTCAGTAGAGCAAATTGGGAACTCTTATCAGTCATCACTGGCAGATGTTGTACAGCAAAAGAGAAAATTGCTTTCTGAATTTCACTTTACTCACTATCTCTTCCATTCCATCCTTTTCTAGTGATACAGTATGTGGTCTCCACTGAGTAATGAGATTAGTCTTTAGCTTAAGTGACCATTGAAAAGCCCACATCTTTGTCATATCCGGCCAGATTTCCTTTTTACATCCTCTAGATCTTCATGCTCCTGCAGAACAATGGAGGTCAGGCCACTTATGCTGACCACTGGTTTTTAGAGGGCACCAGTGAAAGAGAAGACAGACAGACAAAGAGATTACGAGACTCACAGAAGCTACTGTGGGAGATAGTAAGGGCACTGGGTTTTGAAGCATGTCATCTCGGCACTTTGCAGCAGTATGCCATTAAAATCATACATTTGCTTGAGTTGATTTTATATAAGTGCAGAAATACAAAGTGATCTTGCATCTACGCTAAACTTCAAAGGTACAGTCTGCCTCTCTGGCCTCATGGGCTACTTTGGGAATCTAACAAAACTGACCAACACGTCAAAGCTGAACCTTTAGTCACTTGGCTGTTAACAGTCGCTGGTATAAAGTGTGTGTGCACGCTTGTACATTCACCAAATGTCCAAGCATATGGCCATCCCCTTGCTGCAAAGATGCCAATAATGCTGCACTGCCCTGACAGCTTACACTGTGCATGGCTGTCATTCTGAGATGTCTCGATACCACTGCCTGTCTCCACCGTTATGCTGCTGGTTTTAAGCTCCTGATGACACTTTACAGTGAAAGATCGAGATTATTCCTCAAATGCGCAAGCGAGATGGGGCAGATTATCTCCGTGCAGATATCTGTACACTGCTGAAACTTAGCACCAGTGCTCTCAGTTCTCCCTGGCAGCCTAATGTTCGGCTGCATGGAGCTCAGAGCATTAGTTTATTCATGATATCAGAACGTGCCACTTTCCTGCAACGCTTCTGAAAAAAGACTTACATAACAAAACAACTGCAGTGCTAATGCTGCGAATATTGCCACAAATTGTATTTAGTCTGACAGCACCAATGCAGAGAGACTGTGTTCTTATGAACGTATGCTCTTCAGTGACCTCATGTGAGGATTAACTCTATTTTAGGTCAGAGAAAATCTGCTTGTTATGGATTGCATAAAAGTGTCATTTTCCTCCTGGTTAATCTATGCAAATATGATGTGGAAGTTGACCATTACTGTACCACCACTGAAAACAGAATATTGGTGTGTGTGTGTGTGTGTGCTTATAGATTAAATGGAGTGGAGCTCTTTCTCTCTTAATTTATTTTTTTAATGCATTCTCCCTTCATTTGTGTATAATCGCTCAAATGTCCTGTATTTGTTGCAGAAACCATATTAATAAAACGACTAATGCATAAAATGTGGAATTATGTGATTCTACCTTTTGTCGAGCCAAACAGGTGACTTTTATAGTGCTGGTAGGATGTCTAATTGCCGCACTAGTATTCAGTAGTGACTCTATAACTGATTGGGGCTTGCCCATTTAGACTGAAACATCTACTCTATGCTAAACTACGTGTTGAATCAATTTCAGGTCAAATAGCATTGAAATGTGCATTTGAAAATGGATGAGCTTGAAGAGATGAACACTGGAAGGCCTTTGAGGGTCCGGCAGAAATCACAGGGGGCATGACATTCTTTAGCTAAGAGAGAGGCAAGAACCCTTTCAAGAACAAGTACAGGAGAATAATTGGAGTACAAGTGCTAGACTCGCATTACCGGATCATGAGGGTAAGTGCTTGAGAGTTTGTGTGTGGTTGTGTATATGTGTGTGTGTTGGCAAGGAGAGGAGGAGAGAACAGAGACAGATCAAGAGACAGACAGATGAAGATGGAGCCTGAAACACAGAGACAGATAGCCCTAAAGGTTGGATATCCTGGGAAGTCAGAGCAAAGGCAGTAACATGAGCTAAAACCGATGCTGTACAGCTGTTGAGAACAAGAGAGAAGGGACGAAACCTCTTGAGATGAGTTTGGGGTTAAGAGCTAGCCAAATGCCCAGCTTGTGAGTGTCATTGAAGTCATTTGCCTCATCATACCTCTCAGAAATTAATGGAGATGTTTTTCTTCCATCGCTCCTCATGGTCATGGAGGTGAGGTGGGGTGGGGCATATATGCTCAAACAAATGTACATTTTTTAAATTAAATAGGTCATGTGACTACAATATTTATTTGAATACTTATTCAGCTGTCATGTAGTAAAATCTGTTTGTGAAAATCCTAGTGGGGAATGTGACATTTATGCTCTGTTGATATTGAGAGTTTGGCTGTTGATCAAAAAGTCTACCTTTAAATGGAAAAATGTAGAGGCTGTAAAAAGCAGGGAAACTGCTGTGCAGGTATATTTTCACAGAAAAAAGTATAACATCTGAAAAATGCACTGAAATTGGAATCAACAACCAAGTTACAAGACATGAGAGGAATCCTTTAGGTAAACATCAAAGCTTGTGCGATTTTTCTGCTTGTGGAAAATACTAAGGAAAGCCATGATTTGAATAGGGGCTTTATTACATTAACTTTACTCATTGATAGGGATGTCACATTCAGCGTTTCTGAGCCAGATCCAAGCCCTTTTATAATTCTGTGCCTTTGCAATGATGCCATTTCTTATTGGCTTGGAAAGGAAACATTATCATTTGTTTGAGTAGTTAAAAAATTCTCTTTTTTTGTTTTGTTTGCATCATTACCCGAAGGTCAGGCTGTACGGTACCCGGCTCTGTAGCTGCTGGCCAACATCAAAGCTGTAAGAACAGTTAAAGTGAAGTTGGCGTCCGGACACATCAAAAAATCAACAAGTGACACTGATGACATCGTCCGTTTGTTATCTGATAAAAGCTTTATTTAGGTTTAAATCATATGTCTTCTTCTTCTCTATGAACCTAGCAAAAATGTTGGGGTAAAACCTGAAATCCTCCGGGGCTAAAGTCTTCTACACTGACTTATACCATCAAGAGGGTTATAATGAACCTGCCACTCTTTGTAAACTGATTAATAAATTACTTTACTGAACATAATGACTTTTTTTTTTCACAAAATACTGAGGTTGATGCAAAGGAAACAAAATTGTGAGCCATGCACCTTTAGTATGAGCCTTTCCAGTGGAATTGAGGCTAAACATTCTGTCACCTCTAGTTTTCTGAACAAGCGGGACCTGTCAGGCTCCCATCAAAAACACTGCTAATTTGTTATAAAAGGCCACAAGGCTTGTTTAAAGGGTGAGCGGGAGAGACAGATGGAGGGGGAGAGACCCAGAGACATGTAGTTGCCGTGAACTTGCCAGGTGAAAGCACAGAAAGACATTGCTGGCCAAGAAATAGACTCTGCTCCTGTTGTCACCGTGAGGATGTAAAAGAGGCACTCACCTCTCTCAGTACTGTAAAAAGTACACAGTCAGTGGTGTATACCGATGTTTATTATGGTGTAACATCGCCACAGCTCAGCCGCTGCTTGAAAACCCAAAGTGCTGCTAATGTTTGCTTTTAAAATACTCTGCAAATGTAAAATAATTTAGTAAAGCACGTCTCTGCCATTATCTTCTGTTGCTATGCATAAGAACCTAAATTACATGGAATTTAATAAATTGATTCATGTACTGCTCAGTTCAAATGTTTCATTGGTATTGATAGAATATCTTTAATTATTCATTCAGTATCCATCATTTATGAATGACCAATATTTGTCTAGACATTTTTGTATGATCCTTAGAGTAATCCATGAATCCTTACCCTGTCGTGCCAGTGAAGCAGATTTAAATTGAACTGAATTGAGATAGAAAGGAATGAAAAGAGACAGAGATGCAGGGAGATATTGATAGACTGATAGAGTGTGTGTGTTGCATCCCTCTCTCTCGCTCTCCCTCTTCATGCTGTACTTCATCAGCTGACAGCTGCTGTGAAGGGTTATCATGATAGCCAAGCAGTCAGCGCTGTGGAAAACAAAGGATTCTACACTTATAGGCCGCTTTAGTACATATTTGCTGTATATTGGGATTTTATTGTTTCTCCGTTTTTTTTTTTCAATCTAGCCTTCTCTCCCTCTCGACTTTCTAATCTATCCTGGTATCCCCCCCCCTTGTCTTTTCCCTTTTCCTCCTTGAATTTCTGTCTTTGTTTGCTTAATTCTCTAAGTGATTTCGCCATTGGATATTCAGAAACACATCACAGTCCGCAGCTGTACTATTTGAATAAAGTACAACATTATTTCCCAAGACAAATGATTAGAAATTCAACTTTTTTTTTTTGATCTACTTGAGACAAATAGCATTTTAGGAACCTTACGATTTAACTCCCTCTGTGGCTTGATAAAAGAGAGTGTATGCTTGAGATGATTAAAGACCGAGACCTCACTCAATGTGCATTAATTAGCTATATCAGTTGTGCCTGTAATTGTGATCACCTTGGGTTTCACCGTACTCTTGTCATGTTAAGGTGCAATGCAAATCCATTTGTATCTTCAGCGGTAATACAGTTTGAAACATCCATGCCTGGAAGACAGCTTTTCTGAAAATCTCTTTGATGTGTTTGCAGTAGATTTTCTGATTAACAAGACTTTTTGGAGGCTGGAGTACTGAGATGATTGATACTTAGAAACCGACCCTCAAGATGAAAGCAGCTGATGAGTTAAGGATAAAAATCCTCGGAGCTGTCCTCTGCACTGCAAATAATGACTTTTTCCTCAGTTTGGTTCGAGGTCAATCCAAAACCTTTGATTGTTATTTATTTTTTTAGATTGTCTGTGCATGAAGTCCAGCACATTTCTTAATAATTTTTGCTTCATCCAGCCTTTTGTGCAATGTTTTAAACTGGTCTTGAACAATAGTTCTCCAGGCTTTCTGGAGGTCTTTCTTTCGACATTAGCTGCCTTTTCAGTTTTGGTCCAGTATTTGTATCTTTTTCATTTTCAGAAGATTTTATGTGTGTGTTATGAAACTTGACAGCCTACACATGACAGGGAGATGATTTTAAATTGTATTTTTATGCACTAGAAGCCTGACTAGCAGCCTATCACAAAGTCACATAATAGGTTCCCATTTCTTTAGCAGAACCTATGAAAAATTTAAAAAAGAGGAGATTCACAGCTATTCACCAAATATTTGACATATCGTGGCATTGTGTGCAGTGTGTTGTACAAGATTTGAGGAAACTGAAAAAGTGGAGGACTAAAGAAGAAGAGGCTGGCCTTTAAAACTATCTGCACTATGCAAACAATAGCAGAGGAAAATAATCGGTAAATGGGAAAAAAATGCAGCAATGAGATGCATCTAGCCCTGTTGTGTTTGTATTCAATTCAATTAATTTCAGTGTTCTTTATATACCACCAAATGACATCAACAGTCAGCTCAAGGTGAAAGTACATCCAGTGTTCTCCAAAACAGAAATCAGAAAATGTATCTGACAAAGGTGGCTGTTAAGAAACCATTATTTAGGAAGCAGGGAGAAAAGGTGGCGGTTTGCCAAATTACACAAGAACTGAACTGAAACTCAGTGACAACTGGTCTGATGGAACGATGAATGCATATAGGGAAATTTTGGTTCAAATTGTTATCAGTATGTATGGAGGAAGTGATGACAGAGGTACAATAGAGAGAGTCTACAGTATTTACTGTAAAGCACAGTGGAGGTGCCGTCATGGTTTGTGACCATGTGTTGGGGGATCTTGTCAAAACGGATGGAATTACAGTATGAATGCAGAGATGTAGATTGGATGATGATTCAACATGGATTTATGGTGGACCATCATGGGTTGGCCTCCCCAAAGTATGGACCTCAACATTGTCGAAGCAGACAAAAAAGAACCTTAAATGTCTTTCAAGAAACCTGGAAAACTATTTCTGAATATTACTTAAAAAATCACAGAAAAGTTTGGCTAAGAGAGTTCAGGCTGTGCTGAAGCACAGCGCTTGGTGGTCATGCAAAATATTGATTTTGAAGTTCGTTAAAATTGTACAGACTCTGTTTTTGACTTGTATACTGTATTTTTTCATTTGTGTTTGCACATATTTCAAGAAAATGCTGCACCCATTTCCCATTTTCGGAGCAAAATACAAAAAAATAATAAAAATCAAGGGTTTTTCAAGACTTTCGCACAGTATTGTAAATACCAGCTATATCTTATTTAAAGTTTTTGAAGTGTGGACTATGCTATTGTTCATAGATTTTTGCATTTATATTACATAGAACATGTAGTGTTTACCCACTGGGACACATTGTAAGGATACAGCTACAGACAGCAGTGAAAAGCAGAATGACACTCATACATAACCATTGTAGAGGTGTCATCACATCCTGCATTTCATTGTTATGAAAATACAAGGATCTTTTTTTCACATATACAAAAAATAAGTGTGTCCTATTTCATACAGTATGAGGTGCATTGCCTTTTTGTGAGTACAGTCATATTGGAAAGGAAGTGGGCTTATGCTCTGCTGTCGTTTCACATTAACAAGCCATAATGTAAATAGGAATCTGTTGGGCAGATCATTTTAGTACTTAGATACTCAGAAGATGGACTGCAATATTGTGGTTTTCTCCATATTCAACATTCAAATCACTGAACGCCTAAAATGTCTAACTGGCTAAAAGGAATGAATTATCATGACAAGATAGAAGGTTTTACTTCCACATGAATGATGGATATGCATGTGCATTCAGAGAGATGAGATGTAACTGTCATTTGAGCCTGCTTAAGAGAAAATCCTCAAAAGCAAAATTCGTTATGTGTGGTTTCTTTTCTTTTTTGCTATTTAGCCATATTAAAATGACTTGCAGGTCAGGCATCTGACTACCATTTGATAAAAATTCTGATTAAAATATTCATCTACTTAAGACAAATAAAGTGATTTTTATCATCTCTTCGCCCAAGTGTAATTATAGGCTGGTTTGTCCTCTTGAACCATTGTCTTTTATCCGAGTATCTGAGGAGAAAGGTTTCATCGTAAGAGACAGAGATAGGCACGAGTCTCATGGATGTGTGTTTTGATATTAAGCCTGTCTGAGGACAAGGCTACTTGTCAGATCAGGTCACTTTAATTGATTTATCTGCTTGGCACAGCTGTGTGTGCAGTGCAATCTATCTTGTTTTAGAATGCAATTTAACTGGCTGCATCACAACAGCTCCCTGACAGAAAGTCAATACTACATAGTATGTCATATATACTTCTATATATACGTGTATGTACAGTATGAATACATATGTATATATGAATATTACATTCATACATATATATATATACACACACATGTACATAGAGGTGTGGATGCTGTAACAGCTTCTTTGGGAGGCCTCTTTTCTTTTATTCTGTGACCTGCATATACTGAACCTTTGTTCCCGTTGCATCTGAAGGTCAGCTCATCTGAAGCGAACTACTCCCCTTCTGCTACCATGCAGCTTTGCCAGCTTCACTTCGTATTTCCCTCTACTTCAGTTATTTCTTTCTACCACCAAACCTTTCAGTGTGATAAGTATTATACACATCACTACCCTTCAAGAAGAGACAAGAGAAGGAAACCGGCTTGTTGCTGCAGAGAGACAGCACTTCACACTATTTTATTCTGTCTCAGGAGAAGTCATCTCAATTCATCTGAACATTTTTGGTTCCTTTCTTATAGTAACTTGCACATGATTTCCACAGTGTCTGTTGGAAAGATCTGCCACTGAGTGTTAGCTTTATATAAGTCATGGCCATTTTTAAAGCTAAATTGCTGACAGTTTACTACAGTGAGTGATGTGGCCAGATGCTATACATTTACATTAAAACGTAGTAAATCTAAATCCAGACATTCATCATTTATAAATTAAATATAATTAAGCCAGAGGTTCATCAGCCTGGATGGATGTGGTATTTTTTCCAAATACCAGACCCTATATATATTTCATCTTCAAAATAATATATATATATAATAGCCTAATATAATATAATTGACTAAAATTCAGGAATCAGATAATGCATTACTGTAATTGCTTAATTGTGATGTTCTGCAAGTATTACATTAAGTTTTTTTCCAAGTAAACTCATAATTACTCGTCTAACAGTGTTGCTCAGGCCCAAGAACATTGTGGTATCCTGGAACAGAATTGAACTCAGTTCATATGTATATATGTAAAATGTTTCCATATGCATTTTATTCTGTACCACACATAATCCACTTAAACTGCAGCACTATTGTAAGGCTTTAATGGGTGGATTTACTAATTCATTTTGAGAAAGACAATAATGAAACATTATTAGTGAACTGGGAAATTACCCCTATCCTCTACAAAATCTCAGAGTATATTTATCTCAGGCTGATGATGGGATCGATAAGATAATGAAAACTATCATTTCACTACGTGGAACAAATGGATACAGAGAATAACAAGAACGGGGTATTTTTCAGTGTTTCAGTGCAATTTCTTAGCATATGTGCAATTTCCTTGGTGCTAAGTAGACCCGTCAGTGTCCAACATGCTTTTTCCTTTGTTGCAGTTGCAGGGTGCTTTCTCCTTTGTTCCCCATACACAATGGCCAAGCTTCTGGTTTTGTCCCTCTGGGTCTTTTTGATTCACTTGAAGAAAGCCAGAACAGACACCTCAACTGGTGGCAGGGCATAGCATGTCTGCGCAAACTAAACAGTCTTTTCTACAGAAGTCATCTTTGCTTTAGCTGATCAAACAGCTCAGGAGATATAACACTGCCTATGAATAGAATTTGAGTTCAATAAATTGATCAGTCATCAAAGTTGTGTGACTGTAGCATTGTAACAGAACTATTATATTGACAAAATATGTTCACAAACAGAGAAACGAGGTGCCCCACTGGCAACCGCCTTTGTGGTAGTTCCCACAGGAGGCGTGGACCACATTTTGCCATGATGACACACAATAAAACAAACAAACAGACAGCCAGACAGACCCCTTTACAAGGTGAAGGCCATACAAGCCACAGATAGTATCATACAAACCTGGAAAAGATTCTGGCTTCAAGTGTGCAGCCAATATATGCAAAATGAAAATGGTTTCATGCAGGAAAACATCAAGAATACAATGAGTTCACAAGCAGATGAGTAGAGTCCCCAAATGCAAAGTGATGCACCGCAGATGAGTTGGACTCGTTGGCACAGACTGACTCAGACTGATTACAATGTGTCTGTGGTTATAAATTAGACAGTGATAATTTGGACATCTTCACCAGTCTGTCTGAAAATGACTGCAATCAGTTTGAGTCTGACAGCAACTGTTTGGAGACAGGTTCCCTCTCATTAGGCAACATGTGCAACATGTGCAATTGCCTTGCAATCAAGAGGGGTCACCCAGAGGCTGAGGATGGAGCACAGATAGCCTTTGGGTGACCAGATGGTCACTGCAAGGACTTGTAGTTGGTCGCCAAATGCAAAACAACAAAAACAAAAAAATTAATGCAATCAATGGGCAACCACCAATTTTCAATGGTCACAAGGGGATTCTATTTTTACTCCAGTGTGATGGAGTCACAAAGCTTGGCTGAAACTGGGTCATGCAACAGGACAGTGATAGCTACAACAGAATGGGTGAAAAAGAAAAGAAAGGAATCAATGCTACTACAATGGCCCAATCAAAGTCCAGACTTCAGCCTGATGAAAATGCCATGGCAGGACTGCAGCTGTGCATAAATACATGCATGTAAACCTCGATGAACTAAAGCAACGTCATGAAGAAGAGTGGGTCACAAACATGCCACGACTATAAACTTCTGAATCATGGGATGTATTTCGTTTTTATTTTATTTATTTTTAATCAGAGTGTAGCATTAAGTCAGTTATACTTCTGTGATATCTATCTGGTCGGTTAAGCAGCAGTTAATCAGTTTCAGCTGCTTTGGTGTTAATGGAATTAACAACATGTGCACAAGAGGGGAAACAATGAGACAATCCTCAAAAGAGGAATGGTTTTACAGGTGGAGGTCACTAACATTTTTCCCTCATCATCTTTTCTGACTGTTTTTTCACTAGTTTTACATTTGGCTAGGGTCAGTGTTACTACTGGCAGCATGAGGTGATATTTGGATCCTACAGGTAGTCCAATTCCCTCAGGATGGCACATGAATACATGCCATTGCCAGAAAGCTTACTGTGTCTCAGTCTTTAAAAAACATGGAGAAGATTCATGGAAACAGGCTTTTACTGTAGGAAAGCTGGACAGGGCTGTAGAAGGTCCTTATCCATGGAGCAGGATCAGTATTTGCTCCTTTGTGCAAGGATGAACAGGATGAGCACTGCCAGAGCTACAAAATGACCTCCATCAGGTGTGAATGTCTCTGACCAAACAATCAGAAACACACTTCATGAGGTGGGCCCGAGGGCCTTTAGGACCTCTAGGCCCCTGTGCTCATTTCTCAGCACCAACTGAGCCCAACTGACATTTGCCATGGACTATCAGAATTGGCAAGTTTACCACAGGTACCATGTGACAGACATACAGACGCAAAAGGGTTTGGAGAAGCCGTGTAGAACGTTATGCTGCCTGTAACATCGTTCACTGTGACTATTTTGGTGGCGGGTCAGTGATGGTCTAGGTGAGGCATATCCATGGAGGGACACGCAGACTTCCACAGGCTATGCAGTAGCACTCTGACTGCCAATAGGTATAGGTGTTCCTCCTATTGCATCACAATGCCCAGCCTCATGTGGTGACAGTATGCAGGGAGTTCCTGGAGGATGAAGGAATTGATACCACCGACTGGCCCCTATGCTCGCCTGACCTAAATCCAATAGAACACCTCTGGGACATTATGTTTTGGTCCATCTGACACTGCCAGATAGCACCTCAGACTGTCCAGGAGTTCAGTGATGCCCTCATCCACATTTGGGAGGAGCTCCAGCACTATCCATTGTCTCATCAGGAGCATGCCCCGACATTGTCAGGCATATATGCCATCATGTGGAGGCCATAAAAACTACTGAGTACTATCTTTAGTTGCTGCATTTTAGCAAAACAGACTAGCCTCCTGCATCATTTTTCCACTTAAATTTTCAGGGTTTATTTGAATTGAGCCCTCTGTAGGTTGATAGTTGTCCCCCACTGAGTTCTGATGTGTTTTCAAAGCATTTCTTAAGTTTTTTCTGCAGTGTGTGTATATATATATATATATATATATATATATAGTGTATATGTATATGGTAAAGAGGTATAACATCTGTCTTAATATAGCCATAAATTGATCTGGCTCACAAAGCTAGATGAAAAAAAAGGCATAGGTTTGAAATTCCCCAGCTTGTTTGTCTGGCTGAGCGGCCTTAATTTGGTTGCATCGCATTTGTGCCTCGTGGTTGATACTAAGCAAGATGAATCATTGTAAAATATGAGCAAGATCAGCCGCTTGTTTCCTAGAGGTAAAAGCTTGTAAGACCGCTGGTAAATACACCCAGAAGAGAGCATATCCTCTAAAATAAAGGGGAGTAAAAGCAAGAGTAAACGATAGCAGGATGCTGCAGAGTCCTATTAGTTTTTTTTATTTCTAATATAGCTGATGGAATATTCTGTGTTTGTGCTTGTACATGTGAGGTTTTGGGGATGGAATCTTTTTTTCATGCTATATTAAAAACTATGTGGTTGGCTATGTTTAGGACCTCCCACTTTGCCAGCCCTTAATCTCCTGCCAGTCACTGAGATCATCTAAAAGTGCTGAGAGGCTGACCCCTCATCCACAGTTTCTGAAATCAGGGCAAGATCTTTGCAGTTGTAGCACATTTCTGAGGCCAGCTAATACCCTCAGAACAATCTGCAGGTCTCTGATAATGGCTTGTAAAATCTTTCATCTTGACATAAGCTGGCATATGCTGAGTGGCTCTGCGTGTTTATCTTAAAGCAACAAAAGCAGGGCCAAAACATGTAAGGTAATCACATCAAAGACCTCAGCTCGACTCCAGTGTTAGATCCTGTTTTCTTTCTAATCAGCCGTTGACCGTGTGGGCATTATGTGCATCGGAAATTAGTTTACGAAACGTTGCTACAGTATGTTGGGAGAGGCAAATTGGGTCTTTGCTCCTGAGAAATGTTGTGGAAGAAAATAAGCTTTGTAAAGCAAGACCTAAATTAGTCCAACCTTTGATGACTTGCTCTTGAATAACCAGCTTAATACTGGCATGAATAATGATACAAAACTGATCTGTAAAATATCTCTTCCACTTCACCCGCCACACCCAACTCGAGCTAGGGAGCATGCTCATGTGGACTTGACTTTCTGTATTATGTTTTTGCTTTCATCCTTTGACACCCTAAAAGGAGCTTTTCCTGAAAATGTGCTCTCTTGCCTCTTTCTCATCTACAGGGCAAAGGAATAATCAAGCCCGCAACCCTTCGTTAACGAAAACAGAGCGTACTAAGGTTTGGTACGGATGTTGCCAGGCAAAAACTGCAAATTATACTATTTCAGGAAAAAAAAAAAGAAGAAAAACAACCGGCATCTTAAAAACAAGCGCTTCTTTCCTGTAAATCACGGGAAGCTTTGCATGAACAGAACAAGGGACAAAAGACAAAAACTGTGACAGGGCATGAACCTCCCCTGTTGAGTAATGAAATTAAATGACAGCTCTTGAGTGAGGAAGGGATGCTGAGAGAGAGCAAGGGAAAGAGGAGTGGGGAGAGTGGGGAAGGGGGATGGG